>JAUMGZ010079342.1:0-12995 GCA_032359645.1 Pododesmus macrochisma | reverse complement strand
TGTGTTTAGCAGGGTTACTTTATATAGTGATAGTGTATGTGTTTAGCAGGGTTACTTTATATAGTGATAGTGTATGTATCTAGCAGGGGTACTTTATATAGTGATAGTGTATGTGTTTAGCAGGGTTACTTTATATAGTGATAGTGTATGTATATATTGTCACTGAAATTGTGGATGCTCAAATCGTAGACATGAAAAACATTTTAAGTGGGTCAGAGGTGGCCGTCTTAAATATTTGTTTGTTCATGGTGTTTATTTTCTGAAGATTATGATGGCTTTAATTACCTTTCATTGATTGCACATAATGCCAAGATGTTCTTGAATAAAAACCTTGTTTGTCATATTTTTCCAAGATGGCCCCTTGTTGCCATTTTGAACTTCTTGTAATATTTATATAGCATGAACTGAATAATCCAGTTACAAGTGATTCTCAAATATGTGATGTGTGGAAACTTCTTGTTATGTACATATATGAGTTTGGGGAATAACAAAATCCAAGAAGACTGGCCATCTTGATAATCTTCTTGTTTCAGAAATTGTTTGACACATAAAAATGATATGTATTTAAAAAATTGTATGGTTTACACTTTGACATGTAAAATCACTGTAAAGCAGCCATTGGCGACCATCCTGAATTTCTTTTTATAAATCAAGTTATTTAGTATATGTTTTTACTAAAAACAACTTTAACAAAGTTTTGTCAAAATACCTGGTCAGGGTAAGTGAGCATCAAGACCCATTACAGGTCTTTTGTTCTAACATTTTTATTGTGGGCTACAAGTATGTGTTTAGTATTAAAAGTTAACTTTAGATTTTGATGATGTAGGTTTGTTTTAGTGAAATTTCTAAGTACCTTGACCTCTATTGTATTATACACACAGACAACCCTTGATTATAAATACTATTGATCTGATGAAGTCATTCACTATACCCTCAGGATACTCCCAGTAAAGTATGGCCTTATACAACACTGATTTCTAACCATCCCTTGGGAGGGGATAACTCCACCCCCTCAATGTCTCTGCCAGGTGGCTGTGTTTTAATTATACACACTTGTGAGCTGGTCCAGTAAACATTGAGAGGTTACAAGTCATCAGGGATGCTGTCGATAGAACACACACTAGGCCAGCACTGTTACCTTACATGACAAGCTAATTATAACGGACAGGTTCTCCTGGTTTTAGTCCATTGACTGTCACAAGTGTCCGTCACTACACTTCTTGTTTTGTCATAGTAATGACACACTTGACAGTGGTTATACTCAACAACACACATACAATTCACGAAGCCTAAAACAATTTTTTAGGTTTAGGAAATGTTCAAAAATATTCTGAGATGAGTAATGTATTATCAATGTAAGAATATTCTTTTTTAAATTTGAGAACTGTAAATGTCAATATATAAGGTTTTTTTAAGTTTGGTACAGATGATATGAATATAGTGTTCATGTACTCTAAATACAAAGTAAATGCACAAGTAGCAGTATGTAGGTTGGCGTGAGAATACCATACCCGGTAATAGAAATGTCTCTTTTTGGGCCATTTGTCTCATTGAATACACATTGTCATCAACCTAGTACAATACTATAGTTAAAATGCTCTGACAATTTATCAAAACCTAGAAAAGATTATAAATCATGTGCAAATATAAAAATGAATCACATATTTAGCTTTATAAAGTCATGCAAGTTGTTTTAGCATCATTATGGTGGTATTCTTTCATATTACATGTAACTGTTTAAATTTAAAATTTAAGATAAAATTATTAACAAAAAAATCAAATGCTGTATATAGTTAAGTTCCTTTATTTTGGCTGGGTGAAATTTTCCTTGTTTGTCTCATTTGGGGTTAAAACAACAAATAAGGTAGACTTCAAACCAGCCAAACACAAGGAACTTTCAGTTTTGATTTCCCTGTTATTTAATTTTAAGCAAGCTCCAGGTATCAATTATCAGCACATTTATAACTGTTGAGCACCATAGTTACAATGCACATACAGTTTATTTTCCTCTGGTTCTGTTATAGACCATGAGGGAGACCAGAAGCCAGGAGAACATGTTCCTGAAAGAAAAGTTCTCTCCGACACTGAAATTGTAGGCGTAGTTGATCCTGTTCTGACGGAAGATGATATTAACTTAGATGGCTACGTTGAATATGCAGAGTTTGTGGCAGCTCAGCGTCGTGCACAGTCAGATGATAAGAAACCAGCCTCATAACATCACACTGTTTCTATGTCAACTTATTTTTTTTACAATTTTTTTTCTTCGGCTTCTCAAATGAGCAAAGTATTTATATCAGATTTATGAATTATTTTTTTGTGTGTTCATTATAGAGAATATGGTAAAATATAAAGTATTTATGTTATTGTTTGTAGAATTTTATTTAGTAAGGTGCTATATTGTGTACAGATTTTCCATTTATACTTATTCAAACTCAATATGTATTTGTTACATCTGTTATGTGCCTAATGTCGACAAAAAGAACTGGCATTATGAGCAAAATAAATAATTTTTATAATTATTAAGCTTCTTAAAACATGATATTTTATGACACAATTCCACTTTTTATTTGTAATGTTATACCAACTCTTTACCAAAGACTTATGCCTTATAATTTTCTACAATCAGAATTCAAATTTAAGTGTTCAACATTACACCCTTTCTTTATTTACCAATAAAAGAGACTGTGATGTAGTAAGTTACACATTAAAATAGGTAGAGTGAGTGTACATAATACAAATTAGACATTGGTTGTATCAATATCTAAAATGCAGTTTTAAATGTTTAAATAAATTCCAGAAATAAAATATCTGCTATAGAAATCAGTATTCCAAGTAACAAATAATGTAATACTTAAATGACGCAAGTTTTAGGTTGTCAATGTTTAAATTTACATTGTAGAACAATCTTGAAATGGCATTACACGAAATGTTTTATTAATTTAGAAGTACATACATTTTTGTAGTGCTGAATATCCGAATATATGTTGTACTCTTATTTAACTATAAAAATCTAGCTTTGTGCATATAATGCCATGTGATGCTTTATACACTTACAGAATATGGTCAGTTTAAAGACCATATATACATATATTTCCAAAAAACTTTACTGTGATCTTCAGAATTAGTTTTTGATTAGACAGATATTTATGCACTCATACCTGCCATCTCTAACTGTTTAAATGGTTAAAGCGTTTGTTAATCATTGTAAAAATTATTATTTCTATGTCATTGTTGTTAAAATATATGTTTTAAACACACCAATTTATGTTTAAGCGTAGATTTTGTATGTAGTTTGTATTTTAAGTTATGTAATGCACTAGTCAGTTAGAGACACAAATATTCTTGACATAGAATTCAAATTTGAAGTCTGTTTTAAAGTAATAGTCTGCTATAGAAGACAATGTCACTGTTATTGTGATAAAATGAAATAAGGATCTTCCTCATAATCTTATACTATGCTTAATACAATGTATATGTGAAGATGAGACTAGAACATCATGTCATACTATTTAGCTAGTAATATGGACCTGAATCTTTATAGTAACATATTTCTAAGTCTAGTTTTTAATATTAGCTGCATTTTACTTATAAAGGTAGCTCTGTTTGCTCACATTAGAAATCCACTAAGATTAGATCAAGTTACCTCTGTCTGTGAGATAATTTTTACAAGATTGTTCTCATCATAATATAGTTAAATTTAAAATACAATAGTTTTACTTTAATAGGTTCACTACATGAGCAAACTCATGACAGCCACCTTTATAGTCATTATATAGTACTTATAACAAGATGACCCATCTATCATCAGTAAGCCATTTCTTATGTGTTTTCCAAATAAAGCTATGCAGGAACTTTACACGCTGATTATATACACAGAGCATGATCACAGAAATCCTCTGTACCTGAAAGGTCAATCTCTTTTACAATTATTATCGTGCTCTAGCGAATAAATTCAGTATTTTTCATACTTCAATTTTTAAAGGTTTGATAAATGTATTCATATTTATAGTTTTTTTTATTGTCAATATTTTTCATAATTTTTATTCTTGAAAATATTAAATGATTATTGTGTTGGCTGCAGACATTGTCGGTTTATCAAATGTATGTTAGCTTGTGCGGTCATTGTATCAAACGATTCTTTCTATTCAATTACTTAAATTTCTCTTCCAATTCTTATAACTTGTAACAAATCATCATTAAAGCTCCATTTTAAAAACTCACGTTTTTTTTTATCTCTTAAGCCATAAAAAGAATCATTAGATTCTCAGGCACCTGTCACATGTGAAAAAATACCTTGGCATTAAATTTTTAATTGCTTTTAAGAAAAATGCAACAAGAAGCAATACAGAATCATATTATCATGGATGGGGAGATCAAAATTTTCAATATTTTCTCATGCCAACAAAAGAATTTATATAACCTTTTGGCTTTCTGAATTTTTTTAGAATAAGATAATCTTTAAGTGGCATTTGATAACGATGTTCAATTTATAACTCCAACTATTACAACTAGATTTCACTTAATTTCTTTCAGTTGCATGAAAAACCGAGGTGTTTGTTACAAAGCAATTAAAATGACACATGTTATTCACCTTTCAATTTATTGAAATGTGATAATTAAACCTGGTCTATTACTTGGTGACTTTCTTAAGTAATATTGAACTGAACTTTGTCTTGTTCCCCTCTCTTTGTGTTGCATGCTGTTAAAGAATGTTGGAAATATTTTTGTCGGATGATTAAATTATATATTTTATTCTAGATGTCAAACGTGTGTGTGTGTGTGTGATGTCTCTCAATGTATCAAATAATTATTAGGGCATGTATGTTGTACATTCCTCTATCTACATGATAATTAGAAAATATATGTACTTACCATGCAATTATTCCATACAAATGTTGGGATTGTTGGTGTACTTCCTATCATTATAAGAAATTTTGTTTCACTGAGCCTTTCGATCTGTTCACTCGAGAATGTTAAAAAAGAAAAAAAAGGAATAAAATAACAACTCCTTGTCTCTTGGTTTATATGTAAAAGTGAATCATCTCATGACTACCCCTTGTCATTAGGTTTCTAAGTTAGAACACACTAAAAGATCCGAGAGTCCCTTTTAATTTAGACTTGTGTGTATGTCTTGAATTGTTGTACGACGTTTTACCATTGCTAACCTAAAAGAATAATGCTCCAGCAAAAAACAATATAAGTAAGTTAATCTTTATAAATATTTTATAAAACAAGAATTTGATTTTAACATTTATACATCGTTAATTCATCTGCTAACAGGCATTCGTTTCTCTGATGAAATGTTGTAATGCAGGGGAGATAACTTGTACAGGTAGGGGACACAATTCATCCTCATGATATTTTTAATGAACTTAATTATCACTTGAATGAATTAATTACAAAGTGTTACATGATTCAATTAATGATATAAGTGCCGTTGACTCTACAATATAGAATATCTTATTAACATGGATGTATGATTGATATGTTTGACTTATTGTGTAATAGATACATTCTCATTGGTGTTGGTAACACAATTATATAATGGAAATAAAAATTATAGAAACATTATACAGCTTTTGTGGATTAACATTTATTAGATAAAGGATACATTTATAATTAGCTCATGTAAATTATTTTTTTATTTTTTAAGTAAGTTGTGAAAAAAAGGATTTTCACTAATATTAGACCCATATTTTATGAAATTGTTCATGCCAAATTCCTAAGCACAATAATTGTATTAAATGAGATAAAAGCAAAATTTGTTTTCCTTTCTTTAAAGTTGATGGTCATTTGATACTAACTCGACCTTGTAAAATCCTTGTATAATGTACTTAGTACTTTGTATACGTAACTTTGGGACACGTCAGTGGTGACCATCTTGAATTTGTTTTCGTGAAATCGTGTTATTTAGTTTACAATATTCAAATTTTAACAAGGTTGTGACAAAATATCTTCATTAATAGAAGTAATAACGTGCGTGATAACATGGATTTTTGAGATTGGAAACTGTATTCTGATAATTCAATTATAAACTATCCATGCTTTAGATGTGACAAGAATAGCAGAATAAGATTTATTTTTCAAAGGAGGTCTACAAGAATAGCAGTATAAGATTTATTTTTCAAAGGAAGCCTACAAGAATAGCAGTATAAGATTTATTTTTAAAGGAGGCCTACAAGAATAGCAGTATAAGATTTGTGTTCAAAGGAATCCTACACGAATATCAGTATACGATTTGTGTTCAAAGGAGGCCTACGCGAATAGTTGTATAAGGATACACTAAACCCTTATCTGGAAATTGTGGATTTTTGCAATATTTTCACTACTTATTATAAAAGTGTCAAAGCACACATGGTTAAAATTCCAAATGTGTACATAGTAACAATACTGAGTAATTTTAAATTTTAATTTTGGTAAACATATCTACGTGTATACCATGCTTGTTTTGAATACACTGGTCAGCAGTAAACCCCCCTAGAGTCATAAAACTCCCTAAGACTGATTGTTCATGTGTTCATTGTCTGTATTGTCTGCCTCTCTTTATTTTCACTGTACGATCCATAACAAAGTGATTTTGCATGGCCAGTTGCTAGTTTGCTACATGTTCCCTTTCATCTTAGAGAGGCTAGTCCTTGCTGGGAATTTAATGAAATGAGGAGGAGTAAAAGAAGTCACGTGTCCCTTTTTACTAACGTCAGATTGCGGGAACTGCTGTAAACTTTAGTTTTCTCCTTTGTAATTTTTAACATTTTCTGATTATACTGAAGCCAATGAAGTAAAGTAAACGCCCAACGGACTGTCCAGCAAGAGGAACAAATAATGATTGATATTTCTGTAGACTGAAGGCATTGGGTATGATATGTAGTAAATTTAGGGTATGGAGAACCAACTTTGTTCAAGGTGTGACCCTGCAAATATAAATTTGACTATATATAAACTATTCACATTTTTGATTTCTTGTCCAAAATTACTGGAACAATTTCATCAAAACTTGATAGAAGTCATCCCTAGGGGAAGGGGACTCAGATTTGTTCAAATGAAGGGGCTCGGCCTCCAGGGATGCCACTTTGGAGACCAAAATGGGGTAAAGTTGACAGAATTTTAAAAATCTAATAAACTAGAATGCCTAGAGCTTAATGTTTGGTATGTAGTTAGTTTAGGGCATGGAGAACCAAGTTTGTTCAAAACGTGACCCTGGGATCAAACATAGATTACACATTTAGGGGTCAACGTTCAGCGCTATATATAGCAAATATGTTAACTTTTCACATTTTCGACTTCTTGTCCAAAACAACTGGACTTATTTCATCAAAACGTGGCAGAAGGTTTCCCTAGGGGAAGGAGATTCAGATTTGTTCAAATGAAGGGGCTTGCCCCGAGGGGCGCTACCTTGGGGGCCAAAATGGGAGATTTGACAACATTTGAAATATATAGCAAATCCTTTTAACATTTTTAACTTCTCGTCTAAAACGACTGGACTTATTTCATCCAAAATTGGCAGAAGGCATCCCAAGGGGAAGGGAATTCAGATTTGTTCAAATAAAGGGGCTTGGCCTACAGGGGGTTCCACTATGGGTCAAAAAGGGGGGTAGATTTTACAAAATTTCAAAAATCTTATAAACTAGAAGGCCTAGTGCTTAATGCTTTGGTATGTAGAAATTTTATGGCATGAAGAACCAAGTTTATTCAAGGCATGACCCTGGAGTCAAAATAGGTTACGCATTTTGGGGTCAAAGTTCAACATTCTATATAAATATTATATATATTATATAATACAAGAGATTTTATGTATAAATGTGTATTTATATATACAGAAAATATGTTAACTCTTCACATTTTTGAATTCTTATCCAAAACGGCTCGACCAATTCCATCCAACTTGGTACAACACTTTTCAAAGGGAAGGGGGTTCAGATTTGTTAAAAAAAAGGTTTTGATCTCCAGGGGCGCCCCTCCGGAGGCCCAAAAAGGGAAAATTTGTCAATTTTTCAAAAATATTTTTATAAACTTGATGGCCTAGAGAATGATGATTGGATATCATATGTAGTAACTTTAGGACATGGAGAATAAGCCATGACCACGAGTTCAAAGTATTCAAATGACAAAAATACAGGCATGTTTGATCCAGATAGACATTAAGGCCCAAAAAGCTTCTTGTTTTTTATGACTTTGAAGATGAGATACCAAGTGTTAAGTTCAATCAGTTTTACTTGGGTTTTTAGTCCATCTGGACTGAAGGTCCAATGTGGACTTTTCTCATACAAATCCCGTCCGTCGGCCGTTCGTCACCGTTAACTTTAAACATTTTCAACTTCTCCTAAACCACTGGACCAATTTCATCCAAACTTAGTAGAAAGTCTCCCTAGGGGAAGGGACTTTATATTTTGTGACCCTTAGGTCAAAAGTAGGTTACACGTTTTGGTATCAAAGTTCAACACTATAGCAAATATGATAACTTTTCACATTTTTGACTTCTTGTCCAAAACAACTGGACCAATTTCACCCAAACTTAGTAGAAGGCATCCGTAGGGGAAGGGAGTTCATATTTGTTCAAATGAAGGGATTCGGCCTCCAGAGGGCGCTTTGGGTGGGGGCAGAAGGGGGATTTGACAAATATCAAAAATTTTCTCGTAATGAACTAGGTCTAGAGCTTAATGAATTGGTATGTAGTAACTTTAGGGCACGGAGAACCAAGTCTGCTCAAGGCGTGACCCTGGGGTTAAAAATAGGTTATGCATTTTGGGGACAAAGTTCAACACTATATTTATAGCAAATATGTTAACTTTTCACATTTTTGACTTCTTTTCCAAAATAGCTTAACCAATTTCATCAAAACTTTAAAGAAGGCATCCCTAGGGGAAGGGGTATCTGATATATTCAAACGAAAGGGCTCGGCCCCCAGGGTAACCACTAGAGGGGCCAAAAGGGCTTAATGCTTTGATTTTTAGTAGTTTTAGGGCATGGAGAACCAACTTTGTTCAAGACCCCCAGGATAGACGTTAAGGCATGAAAAACGTAAGTGTGTGTATATACAGTGTTGTATTTATAAATTTAATTAGATTTCAATCTTTGTTTTTAGACCACGAAGAAGAACAAAAGCCAGGAGAACCTGCTCCTGAACGTAAAGTGTTCAGCGATAGCGAGCTTATAAAAATAGTTGATCTAGTTCTACAGGAAGATGACCTTAACAAAGATGGCTACATTGAATATCCAGAGTTTGTGACAGCTCAGCGTCGTGCACAGTCAGATGAGAAGAAAACGGCATCATAACATTTCACTCTTCACGATGTCAACTTATTTATATAATTTTCTTTCTTCTACTTCAATGTCTTCAAATAAGCAAAGTGTTTATCAGATTCATGAAATTTTTAAAAATGATGATGTGTTTATTATAGAGAATACGATAAAATAATATATACAATTAATCTATTTATTTTATTGTTTGTATATTTTTATAGTAAGGTGCTATATTGTGTAAAAAAAATTCCATTTACACTAAGTCTTATTCAATATAAACTTGTTAGGTAAAATATGTGCCTAACATCAACAAAAAGAAAAGGCATTATGAGCAAAATAAATATTTTTCATAATTAAGCTTCTTAAAACATGGCATTTTATTACACAAGTCCACTTTTGATTTGTAATGTTATACTGACTTTTTATCAAAGACTTCATGCCTAATAGGTTTCTTTAATCTGAATTCACATTTAAAGACATAGGATTGACCAGGTCAAGTCGGGATGGTATGAATATGGGCGGCTTTGAATTAATATTTTGCTGTGTACTATATAAATTCAACAATATTGACGAAAAGTGTAGAAATTCATGAAAGAAACATAAATACGGACTTTTAAATGTTGTTCATCGTGTTTTATTGACGGATACTAAATCGATTATGTAAAAAACCGCACAGTGTGATTTTTGACATGAAGCCTTAGATCCTATGTCTTTAAGTGTCAAACATCTTCATTCTTCACTTTCTTTATTTACCAATTAAAGAGACTAAAACAATGTGATGTAGTAAGTTACACATTATAATAGGTAGAGTGAGTGTACATGATCTTCATTCTTCACTTTCTTTATTTACCTATTAAAGAGACTAAAACAATGTGATGTAGTAAGTTACACATTATAAAAGGTAGAGTGAGTGTACATGATCTTCATTCTTCACTTTCTTTATTCACCAATGTACATTGTAAGTTACAAAACAACTTGATACATAGTAGTTATCTCATGAGTGACAGTGTATTAACGAGATTGGAACGTTAATAATACATTGTCCAAAATCAGGTAAGGACTTTCTCAAATAACAAAATATTCAACCAGATTAAAAAAAAAAAATACGATAGAAATACAAGGATTCTGCCATATTTTGGAAAGAAAGTTGTGAAGCTATGTATTACGACATCATCTCGATTGTTGCAACGTACATTGAAGCCAGTGTTCTTGTGACCAACCATGACATCATAATGAAACTTTCTGATTAGTTTGACCAATCTAAAGGTTGGAACAAAATTATCAATTAGTTGATTATCACTTTTTCAGCATTCTGTTTGGCTATGAGAGAATAAGCTACACATATATATGTACTATAATAGGTGCAGTAAATGTACTTGATATAAATTAGATGTTGGGTGTACCAAGATCTAAGACACAGTTTTAAATGTTTAAATAAATTGAACGAATAGAATATATGCTATAGAAATTATTTCTCAAAGTAAACAAATCAATTTATTATTTAAATTACACAAGTTTTAAGTTGTTAATGCTTAGCTTCTTAACATTGTAGAAAAATCTTGAAAGGGCATGCCAAGAAATATTGTATTAATTTAGAAGTGCATGGTGCTGGATACTAAAATACTTTTTGTGCTCTTGTTTAACTACAAAGATCTAGCTTTATGCATATTATGCCATGTGATGATTTATACACTTGCATAATATGGTCAGTTTAAAGACCATAATAAATATTTTTCCAAAAAAACTTTTCTTTGCAAATCAAAATCAGTAGTTATTTATTAGTCATATGTTTATGCACAAACCCACCATCTTTAAACTATTTTAAATGGTAAACATTTTTGTAAATCATTGAATTGTTTTTTTATTTTTATGTTGTTAAAATATATGTTTATAAATACACAAATAATATGTTAGAGTATATTTCGTATGTAGTTTGTATTTTAAGTTACATAGTGCACTAGTCAGTTGGATACTAATATAATTTGAAGTCTGTTTTGTAGTAATAGTCTGCTATGGAAGACAGTGTTACTGTTATTGTGATCGATAAGACTACAACATCATGTCATACTATTTTCCTAGTAATATGAACATGAATGTTTATAGTAACATTTTCAGAAATCTATTTAAGCCTAATTAGCCTAATGATTTATGTATTTGATCAGAGACCTCTAGCATTGCATTTTATATTTTTTGATATTAGCTTTATTTTAATGATAAAGGTAGCTCTGTTTGCTCACATTAGAAATCCACTAAGATTAGATATAGTAACCTCTATCTGTGAGATAATTTATACAAGATTTATTCTTTTCATAATACAGTGATGGATAGTCATTATATAGTTACTTTTGTGTTATAACAACATGAATATGACTCCTCTACCATCAGTAAGCCATTTCTTATATGCTTTGCCAAATAATGATATGCTGGACATGTTTTACATGCTAGTTATATACACAGTGCATGATCATAGAAATCCCCTGTACCCAAGATGTCAATCTCTTTATATAATATTGATTGTGCTCTAGCAAATATTCTTCATATTTTTCATATTTCAATTTTTAAAGGTTTTATACAAAATACATATTCATATTTAAAGCCTTTTTTATTGTCAAAATTTTTCAATAAAATTGTTTTTGTTGATAATATTAGATGATTTATTGTATTGTCTGCAGATATTGTGGGTTTAAATGTATGTTGTATTGTGCTGTCATTGTTATGTATCAAACGATTCTTTCTGTTCAATTCATGAAGTTTGGTTTTACCAATTATTATGCCTTGTAACAAATCACCATAAAAGCTCTATTTTAAAACTAAGAATTCTTCATCTTATGACCCAAAAGTTAATTAGATTTCCAAGCACTTGCTACTTATAACAAAAATGCTCCTACGTTAATTTTGTTATTCCCCTTCAGAAAAAGAACCCAAAAATTGTGCATGACCATTTTATCACGAACCAAATTTTCAAAATAGTCTCATGTCATCAGAAGAACAATTATATGTTACATTTTATAGCACACTTTGGTTTACTGGAATATTTTAAGAATAAGATTATTTTTTAAGTGGTATTTGATAATGATGTTAAATTAATTTAAACAAGTGCAACTAGATTTCACTTAATTTCTTCCACAGTTGAATGAAAAATTGAAGTGTTTGTTACAAAGCAATTATAATGACACATGTTTTTCACCTTTTCAATTATTGAAATGTGATCATTAAAAATGGTCTATTACATGGTGACCTTCTTAATTAATATTGAACTGAACTGTTCCCATCTTGCTGTGTTGCATACTGTTAAATAATGTTGGGAATATTTTTTGGTCGATGATTCAACGATGTGTTTCATGCTAGATGTCAAAACTAGATGTCAAATGTCTGTGTTTCCCCATGTATCTTATCTTTAGAATGATATTGTGATGAAACATTCCGCTGTCTGTATGTAAATATATAGAAAATATGTTTACTTACCATGTCACTATTCCATACAAATGTGGTGATTATTGGAGCACTTTCTACCTTAATAAGAACTGTAGTATCACCGAGCCCTTCGTTCTGTTCATTTGTCGTTGCGATCCGTCTTCGTCTGTCGTCCGTCGTCGTCCGTCGTCCGTCGTCCGTAAACTTTTACATTTTGAACTTAAACTCAAATACTACTGATGTGATTTCATTCAAACTTCATAGGAATGTTCAGTACAAGGTCCTGACCAAGTGTTGTTATTTTTCGGGTCTGTCAGTTATCCAAGATGGCTGCCATGGCA
>JAUMGZ010079231.1:6572-18220 GCA_032359645.1 Pododesmus macrochisma | reverse complement strand
TTGTTGTTGTTGTTGTTGTTGTTGTTGTTGTTGTTGTTGTTGTTGTTGTTGTTGTTGTTGTTGTTGTTGTTGATGATTTTCTAAATTGTTTATTAAAGGAAGCAGAAATCATGTGACTATCGAAGACTGCTTAGTCCATTGGTTTATTGGGTCAACATTTACGATAAAGTTCTTTCGCTGGGCAAAATGTTTTCTTCTTTTGATTTATTTAAAGAATATCATTTTGAAGCTTGTCGGAATTTTTTACGTTTAAATATTATAAATTTATATTTTAAAATTCATAAACTATTCAGCTATCTACATTGTATTTCAAAGATGTCTGCGACAATTGAAAAGATGAAGATTTACTATTTTTATTTTCTTCTTTTTTTGATAATTTGAATTTGTCGTCACAATGTCTATTATCTTTTCTTTATACCTTGTTAGGAATAAAGTACTTTATGCTCTACATATTAGGGAAAACAATCTGAAGATGAATTACTAATATTTGCAACACAATGTTAAAAAGTAAATAAAAGTGATTTCTCCTTCTCCTAACTTCCGAACTTCATAATTATCACAGCAACAATACATTAAACGTTTCATATATAAAATATGAATTAAGTTAAATGTTTATCCTACCATAACGGATACAACGTTAGATCTTTGCAATGTTCCATGTATTAACGTGATGATAATTAAGAGCTAAAGCCGAGGAAAACAGCAAATCT
This sequence comes from Pododesmus macrochisma, assembly GCA_032359645.1. NCBI lineage: Eukaryota > Metazoa > Mollusca > Bivalvia > Pectinida > Anomiidae > Pododesmus > Pododesmus macrochisma. The sequence continues at coordinate 17,510 of JAUMGZ010079231.1, read as the reverse complement.
AAATTAATATTTATTTAAACAATAATTATTTTTTTGTGGAAGAGGGGGAAGGTACGTGTAGAACCCCACATTTAGATTTTGTTTTGTCGGAAACGACATAGGCAAAGATAAACTTTATGTTAACATGCAAATTAAGAAATACAAACGATACAATCAACATAGAACGAAAGAATGTGAGAATAGATTTAATAAAGAGTAAAGGAAAATTATGTAGGTCAAATTTCATAAATGAATTTGGTGATCAAACTTTTGAATTCAAAATTTCTTAAAAGTTACAAAGGTAAATATAACAGCAGTAGGACCTTTAACTGAATCAAACAGTGCACACAATACGACATCTTAAAAAGACAATACGGCATCTTAAAAAGACAATACGACATCTTAAAAAGACAATAAGACATCTTAAAAAGACTGTGTGCATATACAAAGAAATACATTATCAAACAAGCAGAAATGGAGGGGAAATTAGCTAATAAACTGAACAGCAGAAAGAATGTAAAGTTTGTAGTGATACCAGAAGCATAGAATTAATGGAAGTAAGATAAATAAGAAATAAATCGAAATATTTATGTTTAAATTAAATTAAATATGATGCTTCGATGAATTCAAATATACCGTGTACAATACTTAAAGTAAATCAAACGTTTTAAAAGTGCAAACATGAAAATGTAAATAGACAAATCTAAAGAAAATATACCAAGGATGAATTGATAAATGAAAAATAAATCGCTGAATGGAGGAGGGATTTTCTGTCTAAATATTACAAATAAACACCAAAGATATAAAGTATATCAACACGTATATATTAACTTTGACCGGATTTAATTCACAAAAAGCTGGTGAAACACTGCAACAATTAGCGCATACGATTTTACAATATTTACTATTTGACTTCCATTATTATAATACATTGTATTCACATGAAAACAACTTAACACAGGTGAAGTATGGAAATACAGAGCACGTCTAGATTAATTTATACAATAACCATGAATAAAAATAATTCACTAATCAATAACAAAAAGTTTAACCAGCTTAAACATCATCTTGTTTACCAGACATGGGTATACGTATATATCTAGTGATTTGTAATTCTCTTAAAATCATCCCACTTATTTTGTAAATCCTTAAGTTATTTCCAAAATACATTTTGTAATGTGTATACGCATTGTAAGTGTTTTCCATTCATATAACGTGATTAGACATAAGAAAATTTTAAATATCCTCCATCATACATATTCAACGCCGTGATCGTGCACATGGGTTGCATTTCAAGCGTGTTCGAGACCCCATTTTTCTGTAAAAAAGCACGAGACTTGTCGGCGGTAAAATAATTAAGTCCGTTTCCTTCAGACGCTTTTTCTATTTGCTTTCAGACAACAAGGAGTCTTGGTGTAAGAAAGAATAATTAATCTTGAAGCAAAGTGAGTATAACTCAACAACAGGTAAAAATCAACTAAAAGATTCCAAGAGAAGATCCAAAATAATCGTAATACGAATAAAAAGATTCGTTAATTTGTTTGTGTATATCGCATTGCAAAAGTTAAAGTAAGGAGTAACTCACCTTGGTTAAATAATCCCTAACAAACAAACATGGTATTCTTACAACTGATGCTTTTAAGTTTCTACTGGTTTTAATCTGTTAAACGTCAAGCTTTATACCTAGCACAGGTTTGTTTATCGTACCGTTTTGATACATTATGCGAAAAGAAAAACCCAAATGAATAGTAATTATTTCAAAAACTGCTCTAAAGCTATCATATCTTCCCCCATGGTACCGCGAGAAATCAAGCCAAAGAGAAGCGGAGACATTCAGGGACCAGGGTTATCCGAATGTATCAGGAAGTTTAGATTTTCTCCCGATGGGGACTTCCCCGCGTGGCCGCTATGCGGGATCTCGTTTTCTTGAACGCCTATCCGTGCCTCAGAGGGCCCATGCAATATTATGGTTGCGAGTGTTTATTATTTAGAGTCGTCTTTACTCGGCTGGCATGTCGCGGTCTATCTAGAATGAGAGACACTACATCTCTCCCCTTACACCGCCTGTCAATAATGATGTCTCCCTCAACGAGCAGAATCCCCGGAATGGGCCAAAAATCAATACAACGCAATCTTCTTCAAATACACGGTCTAGGATTTCCTATAGCTAAAATCTAACATTTGCTCAAAGTCATAAAAGAGACAAAAAATCAACAAAAAGTGGTTTACTGCCTTTAGATTTTGATTATTCAAATAGCGATGGCGAATTTCTTTGCTTTTATTCAAATCTGTAATTTCTGCCTTTGTACTGACGATTTACGTGATCAAAGCGAATAACGGCGATTTCGGGGTCTCTTGGATCTACTCGACTTGCAGAACCAAATGTCCAGGGCTGTGCAATAAATTGGCACATTTTCCTAATCGACTTTGACATATTTGCATAAGAATTTTCTCTTGTGTCGATGGGAATAGCTGGTATTGGAGGAAAGTCATAAATTGGCAGAGTTGTGAATTTCTAGGGAAATGAAATATACATTTGAGAATAAGCGGTGTCAATTTCAATTGTAAGGTGCCATTAAAAATGTCAGAAGTCCGTCCAGTCACGCGTATTTGTGGGCGAGAGTTTATTGGACTGAGAAGAACAAGAAAATGAAATATGAATTTGAATAAATAACACGTCTTTATTCTCTCTGGAAAGTCTGGGATATATGGATTACTGTAAGAAGTTAATCAAATTTACTTGATAAATATTTTATGTATTATTTTGTCTATTATGACGTATCAAACACGAATTATATACTGTAACATTCCACTGGCCACAGTCCAATATAGGCAACTTGCAAAACATGCATTCAAAAAGTTATTAGTTTTATAGATATAAACATTTAAATAGTCCCTTATTATTTGTAATATTTTTGAAACAGTTTTTGTTTTAATATGATATGAATATTTATAGAGAAAAGAATACGCAAGGAATTCATTTAATATGTAATTAAGGTTGCTATATTTTTTAAAGGCATTCTTTTGTCAATATTAAGACGCGGTGTGTGATGATTAAGCACAGTGTCGTTTTTAATACTAATTTGTTTGTAATTAACAAAGTGAATACATTAGCGTTGCTCATTCAGTATTTTCATAAAACAATAAACAGTTATTCACTCTCCACTATTGTTGAATTGATCAAATTTGAAGATATCGTTGAAAGGGACGTTTGAGATTTTTATTTTATTTAAGAGAATATACAACTTTTTTGTTCATATCAATATTTTTTAATGTAAAAATTAAAAAGACTCCTCAAAACTCACGACACCCCGGTGTGCCGTTTTACGGCAAACTGAATATTAAACAAGAAGATTATTTTGAAATATCTTAAACTTAAGATATTTTGAGTGAATCTTGTTTAAATTTTAAAATGTTATATTTTTTTTTTAACCCTTTTCGACATCTAACTTTTACATTTGTTTTAAACAAGAAGAAAGTTTGTGAATTATTATTACAATATTTTTTTGATACAACTACAACAATTATAATTTGCCAATTACTTTCTTAACTATAGTACCACGTATTAATATTTGTACGAGAGCCTAGAAGGCAAACGAGAAAAAACCTGTTGTCGCTCTATTATGAGAAATAAACTTTCTCGTTATAACCACAATATTCTATATATACGGGAACACTAACTCGTTAAAAAGTTGTTGTTGCGAGAAAATTAACTCAAGATTACGATATTTGTCAGTGCTGTTTTTCTGTTTCTTTTATTTACACATCTAATAAAATGTGAGGCACTTCTAGGTATAAACAGTTATAACATACATTAGATGTACATACAATCTTTATTAAATTGTCACTGTATCACGTTGAAGTCCCATATTTTCACTTTCCGCGTGTAACTTTAGATGAGACGATACTCATGAAATTTCAAGATAAAGTCACCAAAAAGCTGCCGAGTATTTTATAAATTTAAAAGTTCTTAAAAATAGAAATCAGAAGATTTTAGAAAAAATGTATTATTAAAAATCTGAAATCAACACACAAACCGGAAGAAGCTCACTGTGCGCAATGAAATATTTGAAAACTCAAAAAGTAGGTGGAGTTTTAAAAGTCTGTCTTTAAAAACAAAGTGAAATTAACTATCACAAAGTAGTTATTACGACAAACCAAGACGATATTTAAAAGACGTCAGTCCATGGACATGGACACACAAAAGAAAAACGTTGGACGCACACAGAAAAAATAACAAAAAAACCACAATTTATAACTATAAAAAAGGAAACATCACGAACTTGCACTAATGCTGGGGTAATACTTATATTTTAGCACAAAGGATGTATGGAGTGAGAAAGTATGTGAACACAGACTTTGACAGCCACTCGTTTAATCTTAAACTAAAACAAAATAATAAGTTCGGTATTAGCCATTATTATAAATTATGTACTCCAATTTAACTGCTCTTGTTATAGTTGTTTGCAATTATCGTCTTTTTAAGGTCATTTTTATTTCAAGTGTATAACGTTGGTCAATTTAATTTTTCTTCTCGTACAACATGATTGACAACTTAACATACTATCTGTGTACCGCATTATATTTCCGTTAACTGTTCAAAACAAACATACAATTTACAGACGTTGCATTCAAAGTATGTCACAGCTTTAACCCAAAATATCAAAGTTGAAAACTAAAACGTAATGCAGGTATATGTATGGTTTCCACCGCGCCACTAAAAATACACCACACAATCGTGTGCCATACACACACACGGACAATAATGGCAATAGTCCGTTAGCCGTGTTGCAAGTGTTTCCCATCTGTTACGCTAGCCGTGTTGCAAGTGTTGTTTTCCCATACTTTGCGTTAGCCGAGTTACAGTTGTTGTTTTCTATCATTTCCTATAGTCGTGTTTCAAATGCTGTTGTCCGTCCTTTTCGTAAGTCGATTTGCAAATGATGTTTTCCGGTTTTCCCGTTAGTCGTGTTTGCCGTGTTGTTTTCCGGTTTTTCCGTTAGTCGTGTTGCAAGTGTTGTTTTCCTTTTCCGCTTTTATATAGTCGTGTTGCAAGTGTTGTTTTTTTCCATCATATCCGTTAGTCGTGTTTCAAATGTTGTAAAGTTGTTTTCCCATTAGCCATGTTGCAAGTGATATTTCCGTCTTTTCCGTTAGTCGTGTTGCTCGTGTTGCTTTCCGTCTTTGAAAATTATAGTTTCAGTACTTTCAAAATTTCTTTTCACTGATGTGACAGCCATTGATCTTAAGTAGGGGTTTTATTTAATAGAATATTAAAGGTAAATACAATGTATATACATTTGATTCTAACTCTTTTTAACAGCTGTAATATATACAGTATAAAAGTTAATATGGCAACATTTTGGTCAAATAATTTTTATCTTTTATAGAAAACATGCTGGTATAAAGAGGGTCGTAAGTCCATGGCATTGAAAACTGAAAAATTGCAGAAAAGACCGATAAAAATATTATGAAATCGGGGTGGTTCAAAATGTCAGTCCTTTTTCGCGCCCGAAATCACTTCACTACGCATACAATAATATAAGCTATATAAATGTCAATTCTGTAACATTTCAATAAAATACCTTACAATAATTTCAAAAATCTGGGAATACATACTTTTGTTTTAAATATTACATTATAAGCACGATTTCAAATCTTTGAAATACAGAGAATTCATTCAACTTAATTCTGAAACAAGCAGGCACCGATCTGGTTAAACAAAACTTAAATTTAATTTGTACAAAAACTAGAATTCTCTTTAGTGAAACTTAAACGCTTTAGGGGAAAAGACAATGTCCCAATTAAAGAAAACGGAAAATAAACGAGTATATAGTTGATATCACATGTTTTACCCCTATGAGGATGTCCACTGATGAACATCGTGGTCTTTTAAAAGACTGACAAATCACGTTTGAAGCATTAGGATCTACCTACTTAACAGTTAAGTCGTATGAAATGGCATTCAAATATAATTAAGAATAAATAAAATAAACAATAAAGTACATATAAAATTTGATTCTCGTGGTAAATTATCCGTTGTTATCTTAAAATGATCATCTTTTAAAGTTTTCACGATAATAATTGAATTCCAAACTCAATATATCATGTTCTCAATACACATATTGCTTAGATATGCTATAAGAATCTAGAATGTCTAAACACAGTATTCATACCAATATTTTCCACCGATTTCTTCATATAGTTATATGACGACCCACCTTTTATCTGACTTTATTTACTAATGACTTTTGCTACTAGTATTTTCAATACACTTTTAACTGTCTATGTTTAATAATTATTCTTTGTTTCGAGATTTTGTGGTTCTCAGGATCAAGTGTAAAGTTAATTCCCGTTCTTGTGACGTTTTAATTGTATTGCTTTGTGAGTGTGTTGTCACATGACACCAGGAAATCACTTAACAAATCGCTACAGCAATCATATGTAACGAGATTCGTTTTAAATTGTCATTTACTGTCACTTAACCAATGTCCTCATCGTCCATACTCTTTATTTCAATGAAAATTATCTAATTTTACTCCACGTTTTTCTAATCAAGGAAACTCACCGGATTCCCTCCACGTGCGACGCACGTGTGTTGCTGGTGGAGGCGCGCGAGACGAGATCGCGTAACTTCATTTTATCGAACCAGCAGGCGGTCAATTTGATAAAATGTTTCTTTTTGGGTAAAGCGAAATATTAATCTTTTATTTCTTATCTTGGTCGCATGCCTTTGCCTTTTAGACAAAAACTATATTAAGTTCCATAACAACTTTATATTATATGAAAGTCTGACTTGTGCATGAATGCGCCATGGTGATAGCGATACAATCAGCGTCTGAGTAGACGCTTGTCTGTGGTCTATAAACATGGCGGGTATGTTGTCTTGAACGATAACCTTGTCAATTCTGTCCAGAAAAAACACAAATGTTTAACATTGTGCGTGCAATTGTGGTGCTTTTATTAAGAAGTGTTTGAACAATAAAACGTCAACAACAACAACAACAGCAGCAACAACAGCAAAAACAAAAACCACAAAATTAATACAAGAAACAAAACAAGAACAAAATTCAGAAATAAAGAAACATACTTTTGTAAGCACCATAGCAACCATTTTACCATTACATATAGTTTATATTACAGATATATGATATTAAAAACCAATTTCACATCAACAACGTGTATTGTTTTGAGTTAGGAGACGTCTAACTAAATTTCAACTTCATATGGTTTTAATTCAGTAAAATATCCTTGTGAAAAATACATTATTCCGTTTTCTGTTTAATGTATTGGTGACCATTTTAAATCTGTTTTTCAGTTCACAACATATGTATATACTGACGAAAACTGACCACCGAGATGTCCGGCTGAAGTTAAAGAAGGAGAACAATCTTACAAATGTAGCATGGCAGATGTGTGGAATGGGGCAACTACTCACAAGCAGAAATGGGGGGTGGGGTGGGGGTCTAGAGCAGTAACCAAGAACAAAGACAGCAACCGATGTCAATGCAATACACAAAACTACAGAGTATTGCATTTAAGAAAAAAACAAAAGAATATCCAAAGTAACAAGATGGGAAATGGAAAGGCTAGACAAGAGAGAATCCAAAGAATTTTACCATGATTGTTGATGAAGTTTTCATAATTATGCTGTTGTTTACTAATGCTCGCTGAAAAACTGATATATAATATAAAAAGAGGTTAATCGCAATCAAGATCTATAAATCTAGAGATAAAAAAAACTGTTAGAAAAAGAATTTCATGTTAGAAAAAATGTAATTTTTGTGTGTGGTGATATAAATATCACACGAAAAGGTGTTTAATGCCATAACATATAACCATTCAATGAGATGTTCGGAAAAGCAGTAGAAAAAGAATCTTCTGTCAAGCATTTTTATGTATTCCAAAAACCATTTGAAAACAAGTTTTATACCGGAAAAATATAACAATGTGTGAGCCTTTTTGTTATATAAATGCCAAACACTTTCCTGTTTAAATCGCTAGAACATCACATAGTTTATTTCAAAATACACCAGTGCAACATAAACAAGCAGAAATAGGATCAACAGAACAAAGGTTATTGACAATCAAACAATAGGTTCACCAAAAAGTCACCACCAGAATGAGCTAGCAAAGTGACGTCAGACAAACCAAATTGGTGAGAGAACCTCGCTCTTGACCCGAAGCCAAGTTCCAAATCAACCGTCATCAACGGACTCGAAGGAACAAATGAATTTAGAATAGACAAGTTTTTTTTATTAATCAAAGGTCTGAAGCCAAGGGGGAGAAAAATCACCATGATAATGAAAGACAAAAATCACACCCCAACAATATTATAAAATTGTCTTGACAAAACGTTAGATGTGCGCGCAGTTGAAGTAGGATTTTTAACGTATTCCTCTGGACACGTGTTTATGTTTCGGACAACTAAGTCCTCATCAGCAAAGTTACATTATAAAATATATAGAATTTAATATTATCAAATGACAGACGGACGGACTGACTAACTTACAATTAAAAAGAGCCGAAATGTCAAACAGACGAGTATACAAATTTAGAATACAGGTGTGTAAATATAATAAAAACTGTATCCTCTTCGGTCCATGGCTTAAAATCAATTACAAAGATGTATAGTTTTTATTTTTTCTTATCTACAGTCAGTGTAGTTGACACATAGTCAGTACATTTTTCGTTTAAGTTCATCAGTGATCAACAAGGAAAACTAGTGCTCTAAATACTGATGGTATTTTAGTTGTCCGTTCCTCTGTTGAGTTTCGAACTTTTTCTTCACATGTGACGTGACATGACGTGCGTGCGTGCGTGCGTGCGTGCGTGCGTGCGTGATTTGCTTGAAGGAGACTCATCACATACATTTAATTAGGGCATGTACATGTATTCCTTGTTTTCTTCTAGTTTACATTTTTCTAAACTTACCACGATGATTGCTTCCGTTTCGATTTCTTAGAATTCCAGGCTAAAGTTTTTTTTTTAAGTGGTTTTTGTCTTGTGATATTGCTGGCAGCAATTATGTGTATGGTGAATTAACGGTATTAAAATCTTTAAAGAGCTTGTGGTAGTTTGGCTGAATAATTTAAATGAAAGCAGCATAAATGTCTCAATCGATTGATATTATTGAAATGAAATAAATATGTCAACCATTTGACGACAGGTGGCGCTGGTATGTCATATTACAATGATGGCTGTCACAGACGGTCACGTGGCCTACTAAACGACCTTTCAAGGCAAACATTCCAATATACTATCAATCAGACCGATCAGGATGTTGACTAATTGATTATTTCTGACACTTAGAGAACTTGACAAATCATATTAATTTTAATAATTCATAGCACTTAAATTACTCGTGGAAAGATAGAGCGTTCTCAATTAGAATTTGGAGTGAATGGTTGATAAATAGGCGAACATTGTGAAAATAAAAATCATGTTTTTCAGTATTTATTGATAAGTGAGTGAACTAATGGCAACGCAACACATATAACGCAATTTACTGAAAACAAAAAAGGACAAACTTGAACAGTAAGACGAGTAACATTAGCACTGCGTACCTGACATAACCGTACAACCCAACAAAACTTATATTGAAAACAATTGAAATTTACAGCCAAATAAAATATTTCAGATATAATAAAAAATATGCTACGTTTGACAATGGCAGTGGATGGAGATTGACGGCAAAGATACACCATTTTACGCCGATATAATTGGAACCTTTGACTCAAAAAAAGGTCTCGGTTTTCAGTAAAATTGACTAGCCTGGTATTTTTTAGAAACTTTTAGCAAGATATGGTAGAAATTTGGATATTTCGTTCCTTATCGACTATTTCTAATGTACATTATCAATATCTCAATTCGCTATCGCACTTGGTGTTCGTCCTGGGAATATAGCGAATGTCTGACATTACACTCGTGTGAATTCTGAGTGCAACGTACCCTTACTAGGCAATTATTATAGAATGTCAGTGTGATCACATAAACTAAAAACTATAGTTTTCAAATATCATCCCTTTTTAACTCAACAAGGGTAAAAATATTAAGATTTCAAGAAAAATCAAGAACGTATAAAGTGTCAATATTTGCTATAAGTATATGTTGGCATATTCTGCCATCCAGTTGTTTAAGGTCGCGCAAGGTTTTACGACTTTTTGAGAATATTTCTCGAAAAAATTATCACAGTAACTTGACGAAAGTGTATCAGGATCGGCCATGCTAAATTATCTCGGGAGCTTGACTAAAGTTTATCAGGACCGGTCATGATGAATTATCTTGGTGACTTAGCTAACACCGCCACTTTTGCATACAAAAGCTTAGCACACATCGCAAAGATAGACCGGTCTTATAACTGTATTGAAACTAGGACACGCAGTGAAAACCCGAAACATATTTGAATTTCCAACAAAAATGTTGACTGCGTCAAGATAATCAACATTTTATTGAATGAGTCAAATAAAAACAAAACCATTACTAAAAAGGACACATGTTATTAATAAGGCGGATTGACTGAAAGAAGTCACATTTTTGTAATTAGTATATTAAAGTTCTGTTGATTTTTCTTTAAAAAACACAACACAAGTATTATTTATTTGTATTTTCAATTGTTCAATATACTCTTTTGTAATTTTGTTTATGATACAAAAACATTGAAGATATAGTTGACTTATTTTAGATTTTAAGTTTGTTTTAATTCTTATTTTCAAATGTTCACTTTTTTGAAGTGTCAACTACACTGCGTTGAAAGTGCACATTCCAACCTTAACAACTTTCGATAGAACTAAAGTTGTTATTAGTACAAAGGGGTGTTTACACTATACTCGAAGTATTTTCACAACTAGAATCAGCATTTATCTGCACTTTAACCAGCTATTCCATACATTGCGCCATCCAAGTTATTAGAAATGTACAAAAGGCGACAGAGCAAATTTCTCATAGGGGAAACACAAA
>JAUMGZ010079120.1:6086-18220 GCA_032359645.1 Pododesmus macrochisma | reverse complement strand
GAGTTAACTATTGTGTTACCTTCATTTACAGTAGGCTGTGTGCTATAACCCATGTATATGTCTTGGCATAGTGAACTGTTGTCCTGTCCTTACAAACATTAGATTTATGTGTGATAACCCATCAGAATGTCTTGTCAGAGTTAACTATTGTGTTACCTTCATTTACAGTAGGCTGTGTGCTATAACCCATGTATATGTCTTGGCATAGTGAACTTTATACAATGTACCTGTCTCTATTTATAATAGATTTAGATTTTACAATCATGCTTTTAAGGGAACAGTCAGGTTGACTTTTCTACTTTGGTATATGTTCTATTCACGTATTCTTTAAATAAGATGTTTACTTAATGTAAGTGTAGACGTATGTCTTGTATGCACAGTAAGGTTCAGACGCTGTATCCTCGTCTGAATGAATAAATATTGAATAAAATCAATACAAAGTGCAAAGCGATATACGATAATCCCTACTTAATTCACAAAGCACATTTTATTGACACAATAAACGTTATGTAGCGTGTAAGATATGTTTACTTCAAGTGAAGAAATAAATAGATAATCTTATTCCATATCTATAATGCTATTTTAGATATCAATAGGTCAAACTATCAGCCAGGTGTTCAAGTGTGAACAGGCATTTTTTAATAATCAAACGAAAATATGTACAGCGTCGATAAAACTAAATCAACCTAGTATGTTTAGCCGTATTTATTTGGTTTCAATATTGCCATGTAGGCCTACTTTGGGCTTAGAAACATTAAAATTGTTCTTTATCAGAGATTGATTATTAGCTCTTGTCTGTTTTGTTGTTTTGATGTTTCGTCTTTCCAAACAGAAATGATGGACTTTTCTTTTTGAGCCAAAGCAATCATTTTTCACTTATAATTTTTTCTTTAAACCCCTACCACCAACTAATTCTGTAGAAGTTGATAATTTAAGTCTAGAAACATAACAATATTGGTGGCGCTACCTGGGGGCCGGACCCCTTCAATTGAACAAATCTGAATCCCTGTTCCCTCAGGATACTTCCTACTAAGTTTGAATGAAAATGGTCCAGTCGAAAATGTGAAAAGTTTACGACGACGGACGGGATTTGTATGAGCACGGGTTCAACACTTTTGCGCAGCTCGCTTCAAAGAGGGTGTGAAGGCCAAGTAACCCGAGCTTTTGATGGTATATCCGCGCAAAGATTGACTAGATCAGAACGTGGTGTCTTTTATGGATCTGGAGATCAAATATTTTCCTAGAATTGGCTAACGTTGGTAATGGTAACAACGAGGTTAAGACCACCAATAAGAAAACCAGAATGTTTTAGAGAACTTCAGTCAAGAAAATGGTACCTTAAGTTGATCTTAAAAGTTCCTTAATTGGTCCGTGGTGTAAAATGAACACCGAAGTGAAAGTTCCATAGTCTGTGAATGCCAGCACTGGATCTTGTTTAGACTGTGTTGTGTTTAGCATAAAATGCTTAACGTGTGTCTTCGGTGCTGCTGTGTCTCAGATAAGATTAGTTTTTAATCTGGTGTCTGCACAACAAAATAAAAACTTCCGGTGTGCCTTATTACAGATTTGCAAAATTCTAGTTCTATCTTAACTCAATTTTAAAATTTGCAGTGTGTGAGTTATTGAAATTAGAATTCCCTATCGGGTATGTTGGTGACACAGAAAGTTCTAAGCTTTCTAAGAATCAGAAAAGAGCTAGAGATTTTCCTGTGCAGTAGCTTCTTATCTTAGCAAAGAATTAAGCTAGGGTGTTGTTATTAATTCCTTCACATGTAACCCTTTTACCTTTTCACCGCTCAGTTTGTCGCGCAAAACAGAGTTTCCAAGTCAAATTGTGCAGATAAGGGCGATATTTGACTGACGGACCAACCGACTGACTTATTTATGATAAAAAAGAGCCGAAATTTCAAACAGACAAGTTCACAAGTTTAAAACTGTATCCTTTACGGTTCATGACTTATTCGTGACTGGTTATGTCGTATGGATTTCGAACAATAGACGAATAGGTGAATAAATGTTCCAGTGGTAGAGAAAAGATTTACAGAGGGGTCCGTTTTTTTGGTGAAACCTCACTCTTCAGGACTTTCCTTGTCACTGTTATGTTTTTAATTTGCTTGCTTGACTGCTTTGGTAATCAACAGGCCTTAAATAAATGAAATAATACCAGCAAGTATTTTCATCCTTCTGATTTTTCAACTTCTACATTGATAGGGTAATTATTTTCAGATGAATACAAATTTCATTTACTTTTATTTACCATCGACTTTTGCAGTTGCACTATTATATTGAGTGCGTGACCACCATGCCATTGTACCTTAACAGTAGACTTCCGGTTTACGAATGTGAACAGCGACTGATTTGAAAAGAAGAAAAGTACCGAAAAGTCTAACGGATTTTCTTTATTCATTCATATACACACTTTCTCAGTTTCTTCTAAAGTTTATCTGATGTTTCGGAACTAAGATTACCATTACCTATACGACCTGTCGATTTAATCCGTGCGGTTTTCTAGTGCTGCGGGCTACCGGGTAGGTAAATATCCGTATAGGTACAACGCAGGTGTGTGTGATGGATGATGTGCAAGTATTTATAGGTACTATCTACCTACGGGGACATGTCACTGTACTCGGGGAAATACGGCAAACCAAGAGTAAGAATATATGAATGAACAAATTCTACACCGTACACATGACTGGACTTACTACATGCCAGTATGTCGCGATACAGGTGGCAGTTCTGAACATTATACTCTGTCCCACAAACCAGCATAAACATTCAACGAAACTGTCTCCTTTTACGCTTAGAATTATGAAATATATGGAAATAAATAACAACTTTGAGAACGACACATTCTTTATTGTTTATGTTATTTGTTTCCACTCGGGTAGGAAACCGATCATGCCGAATATTTTTTCAACTAGTACCAACTTATCAAGGCACAGTAAGTTGATATTAAGTATATGTTAATGTAATATCACTTGTCTGTTTAATTATACTAATGATTTTTACATGTAAATCATTAGTGATTTCTCACATCATTAACATTAATTGCTTTGTACACGCTGGTAACCTTTACAGATTGTTCTAATCACAATAAATGTCACATTATCTTTCTTTGTATACCTCCAGTGAATAAGAATGTATAACGGTAGTGGGAACTGTAGTGCAACGGTAATACACGTGTACTACAAGGAGGTGTACTACAAGGAGGTGTACAGGTGTACTACAAGGAGGTGTACAGGTGTACTACAAGGAGGTGTACTACAAGTTATATCAAATCCTTTTCGTGATTTGTAAAATCAAGCATTGTGTTTAAAATGAACAGGGACTGGTATATATATATATATATATACATAAAAATAAAATCGTTCGTAAGTGAAAAGAAATAAGATGGACTCCAGTTAGCTTTTGATCGAATTCTTGTATATATGTTCTCTCTTTTCGTTCCTATATTAGGAGCAACTTTGAACTTATCATAACTTGAATTTAAACGTATAATTCATGATAACACCCTTTTTAAAAATTGTCTTTTATTTATGCCATCCTCGAACAAGATTATGTTTCATAAAACACAACAGAATGTCAGTTTAAACATTATGATCCCGCTCCGATGTAGAATCAAAAAACAAGCAAGCTCATTTGAATATATTTCTTGGCGTACCAAAACTAAGGCAAACCGAAGCACCTCGGTATGAATTAGGGGAGCGAGCATAATGTTTATTTAGAATATCAACGACGTTCGGCTGAAAGTTTTTGCCCCAGTATGATTTCAGTTCTGGCTTCATCCCTGTCGAGCAATTTGCAATTTAAACCACGACTGTCAATGCATCTTGGTGAGGTTGCCGAACACTTTTTGGACTGTACAAATACCAGGTGCATTGCCCCGAGGAACATCATGCTTCATAAAAGACTCGCATGTTCGCCTTTAAATCTAAAATCTTGTTTGATTTGATAAATTTATTTGATGCTGAACAGGATAATAACTTGTTATTGTTTATACATGTGCAACGATTTATCAAACATACAAAGAAGTAAGTACGAATCGAGTAGTAAATACGAAAACCTGGATGATATTCTATGCCGTAAGTGGACGTGGGCAAACAAAAAGAAATCGTGAGACGAACACAGAAAAATAACCAAATATACATTTATTAACTACAAAAGGAAACACCACGAATTTTTATTTACTAGAAGCGAAACCAGGTGCTTGCGATATGGTAAGCGTTTCCTGCTGTATCACCCGCTGCGATGCTATTGGGTCACTCCGGTGTATGGCAACTCTTTCCATAGTTTAACAAGAAGCATATGTCACTTCTATAGTGGTCAAAGGGGGAGGGAGGAAAACATTCTTCAAAATTCTTCCAACTCCACCTTTTATGTACTTTTATTAACTAGTTGTACGTAAAAGACATTTTATTCGCATACAATTTAAATTTTAAGTTTACTTTTGAATGGGGCGAAATAATTAGGTTGCGACAGCTTCGCTCAACCTTTTTATTTTATATAACAATTATATATGCTTAAACTATGACTGAACCACACTCATTTCTTGTGACCTTGAGTTTCTATTCAACTTTCGGCTTCGCTTTATTCTTTTACTCAACAAATTCAAGCTGCCTGGCACATCGAATGAAAACAACTATTCATTGCTGTAAATGTTCCACTGACTTATTGAGTTGTTCTTATACTGCCAAAGGGGCCAAGCGAGCGTCTTTTATACGGCAGCATCTGTTGTCCGTCCGTTGTCTTTTGTTTTTAACGACATCTCCTCAGAAAATACTGGAAAGATTTCAACCAAATTTTGCAGGAAGCATCCTTGGGGGATGAGAATTTAAAACGGTTCCCGACATTTCGTTGAAAGACACTTTCTGGAATGTCACTTTTGTTTAAAAACCATTTCGTCTAAAACAATTACGTCGAAAAGTTTTTCTTTAAAAATAAAACCACAGCAAATTTGGTCGTTTTTGTAAGTAGCCTAAAGCCTAAGGTGTTCTGAATGATACATCGGTTGAGATCGATTCATGTACACGTTATAATTATGTACAGGTGTATGTCTCTATACGGAATAAGGCTTACAGTGAATTAATGTGGTTTTTAGTCCATCTGGACCAAAGGTCACAGGCGGACTTTTCTCATACAAATCCCGTCCGTTGTCCGTCCGTCGTAAACTTTTTACATTTTCGTCTTCTTCTCCTAAACCTAGGAAGTATCCCTAAGGGCAGGGGATTCAGATTTTCAATGAAGGGGTTCTGCCCCGTCGCGAACCCCAGATCTTGCTTCGAAGCAGCCGACATGAATGGACGCTATAGAGAAAATTAAGAATAGACAAGACTACGGTAAATCAAAGCTACAGAGCCAAAGGGGAAACGGTGACAAAAATGCCCGATGGTTATGATGTACAAAAACCATACCCAGCAATGATACAAAATTGTCTTAACAAAAATTAAAATCAAAACAGGAGTTTTTAAACGTATTCCTCTGGACACGTGTTTTGAACAGCCCAGTTCTCATCAGCAAAGGTGACGTTATAATTTTTGTAGAATTAAATATTATCAAAAGACAGACGGACTGACCGACTTACTTACAATAAAGAAAGAGCCAACATATGCATCAAACATCAAAGAAGCTGCTATTGAAAACGTTCTATGACATTGTATAAAAGTAAGCAAGGCGCAAGTTCAAATCCGGAGCAACCAGCGAGAATAGTGAACGAAGAATTTCAGACCGCTTGATCAACGGAGGTCGTAGGATACTGGCGACGAATTAAACGAGAGAGAAGGAAATATGTCCCTGAGCTTCCCACATCGTCGGATGAACTTTAAATTCCTTATGAGTGGGCAAAACATCATGTGGAGAGCAGTGGCGCCTTCGTGATATCAAAACTCCTTAAAACGAGAGGATTATTATTTTTAGTACAAACCGAAATGTTAGACATCTTTGTAGGTATGATGATGGAACAATCTCAATTGCGCCTAATCACTTTTATCAAATGTATATTTTACACGCCGTGGTCTTTGGACAGTTTTTCCACTGGTCTGCTGTCTCCTGACCAGGAAAAACGTGGTAATTTATAAGCACATGCTCAAACGTATTAAGAAGGCTGCAAATAACAAGGAGTTGCCCTTATGTGTGAACACTATGAGGTTTGACTTCGAAGAACCTATCATTAAGGCGTCCAAAAAATATGTGTCTGAATTCAGTTTGATGGTGTTTGTTCCACCTCGGACAGACTCATCGGCGGACAAGACATTGACTACATTTAACTGTAAATTGAAGATCACAGTTTTGAAATGAGTTGTAAAATGTTGACAGCATTAGCTTTTTTGCCAAAACAGGATAGTACCGGCGTGTTCGGTTCTATAAAAGACTAATTAAATAAGGCAGCAACCCATACAAGTAGGAGAAATATGTTGGAAGGTTCCAGTTCAGGTCTAGAGATCAAAACCAGATGGACATTTGGTAAGTTTACTTTACACTTAACTATCTGCTTTTTAGTCCATCTAAACCAAAGGTCCAAGGTGGACTTTTCTCATACAAATCTCGTCCGTCGTCCGTCGTGAACTGTTCACATTTTCGACTTCTCCTAAACCATATGACCCATTTCATCCAAACTTGGTAGGAAGTATCCCTGGGGGAAAGGGGTTCAGATTTGTTCAAATGAAGGGATACGGCTCCCAGGGGGCACAACTAAGGGAACAAAAAGGGGGAAAGTTTGTCAAAATGTCAAAAATCTTCTTCTAATAAACTAGAAGGCCTAGTGCTCAATGTGTTGGTATGTAGTAACGTTAGGGCATGGAGAACCAAGTTTGTTCAAGGCTTGACTCTTGGGTCAAAAATAGGTTACGCGTTTTGGGGTCAAAGTTCAACACTATAACAAATACGTTAACTATTCACATTTTTGACTTCTTGTCCAAAACAACTGGACTAATTTCATCCAAACTTGGTGGAAGTCATCCCTCGGGGAAGGGAATTCAGATTTTTTTAAATGAAGGGGCTCGGGGCCCCAGGGGCGCCATTTTGGGGGCCAAAGGGGAGAAATTTGACAAAATTTCAAAAAACTACTACCAACAAACTAGAAGGCTTAGAGCTTAATGTTTGGTATGTAGTATTTTTAAGGCATGGAGAACAAAGTTTGTTCAAGGCTTGACCCTTGGGTTAAAAAAAGGTTATGCAATTTGGGGTCAAAGTTCAACACTATAGCAAATAGTTAACTATTCACATTTTTGACATCTTGTCCAAAGCTATTGGACTAATTTCATCAGAAGTTTTCTCTGGGGAATTCAGATTTGTGCAAATAAAGGGGCTCGGGCCCCAGGGTGCGCCTTTTTGGGCCGAAATGGGGAAAATTTGACAACATTTCAAAAATCTTTTAAAAAAAACTAGAAAGCCTAGAGGTTAATGTTTTGGTTTGTAGTAAATTTAGGGCATGGAGAACCAAGTTTGTTCAAGGCATGGTCCTAGGGTCAAAAGTGTACAAATGCCAATACAGATGGACGTTAAGGCCTGATGGGCCTCTTGTTAATATATGCTCTGGAAATGATAAATTTAGCAATTTTGGTTGTTTCCATGGTAACAGGGAAAATGTTGAAAAATGACAACTCCTTGCATAGCACTACAAGAACACTAGATTGATATGCATGAAGAGTTTCTTGAAGTTTTGTTCAACAGTTTTTGAAATACACTCAGGATATGGTTTAGTTTATGCGAAGATTTTTTTTGCTCGCAAACTTTGGCTCAAAGATCATGCATATCATATAAAAAGAAAATCAGAGCATCATTTGTGAGAAGATTTTTAAAAATTAACCTAATTTTATCTTTTATTGGGGCCAGCCCCTTTTAATGCGCAAAGTTTAAGCAGCTTCCCATGGGGATACTTTCTACTAATGTGGTTGAAATAGTCCTAGCAGTTTTTTAGAAGTCGAAAATGTGAAAAAATATTGTATGTCGACTAAATTGGTTCGTTCATAAACAGATTTATTTTGCTCGTAAACGTGTAAACATTGGCTCAAGGGTCATGCATATCATATATAAAAGAAATCAGAGCATTAGTTTAAATGTGAGAATATTTTTAAAAATTAACCTAATTTTACCGCTTTTTCCACCTTATGGAATCCAGCCCCTTTTAATCTAAACTTGAAGCAGCTTCACATGAGGTATTCATGTCAAATTTGGTTGAAATTTGCCCATTGGTTTTTGAGAAGAAGTCGAAGATGTGAAAAGTTAATTCACGCCTTTGGCTCAGGTGACTTTAAAATACATTTTGTTGTCTTGCAAAAACTTTAGATATGCGCACAGTCAAAATAGGAATTATTAAACGTCTTCCTCTGGTCACGTGTTTCGGACAACCTAATTTTCATCAGCAAAGTTGATGTTTTAACGTATATAAAATTTAATATTAATTATCAACAAACAGACAGACAGAGAGACAGACTGACTGACTTGCTATTAAAAAGAGCCAAAATGTCAAACAGACAAGTACACAGATTTAGAATACAGGTATAAATATAAAACTGTATCCTCTACGGTCCATGGCTTATTCATGACTGGTTATGTGGTACAGACCTTGAACAATAGACGAGGCACATCTCAATTACAAAGAGTCAATCAATATCAAATGTTCTGTGGTGAAATAGTGCATTAATACAAAGATGCTCAATGCTGGGAAAGGTTAAGACTGGAGTGAAACACTTGCACACATTAACATCAGGTTCAACACTA
Organism: Pododesmus macrochisma; assembly: GCA_032359645.1. Taxonomy (NCBI): domain Eukaryota; kingdom Metazoa; phylum Mollusca; class Bivalvia; order Pectinida; family Anomiidae; genus Pododesmus; species Pododesmus macrochisma. The sequence goes on along the minus strand of JAUMGZ010079120.1, from coordinate 9,502 downwards.
CAATACAGGTAAATATTTACTAATCTAATTATACTTTTCACGTTTTTTACTTCTCCGAAACCACTGAATCATTTTCAACAAAACTTGCTAGAAGCATTCATTTTGGAGATATTGATTCTGACTTTTAAAATGATTTTGGGGTTCGCGACGGGGTAATTCACACAGAGTTTTGGTTCCTTCCTCTTATAAATATCACATTTATCGGAGGCATGATTCAGGTTGCATTTTTTGTATTGTTATGACCCAAATGGACAAAAAGGGGCAAAATTGACACAATTTGAACAAGAAGCCCTTTAGGCATTAATGTCTATCTTGATGAAATAGTACTTTAATTTAATTACTATATAATATGATCTGTTTTTTTTAAATTTTGTTAAAATACTTCCCTAGTCACAGGCTCCAATTGTGGACCCACTTTAACCATGGATTGAATTTTCTTTTATTACATTAGCCAAATTATCCCCTTGAAATGGAATTATTTTGCTTCATAGTTTCTTTAAAATTGTTTGAACAATGTTCCATATGATATAATAAGGCCAGTTGTTGTGGACAAGATGAAAATGTGAAGATATTGACGATAACAAAGAATGACAACAGACTATATTATATATCAAAATATAAGAAACTAAGAGGTTTAAGGCTTAATGCCTGCCTAAGTGACCTTGGTACACGGAGGACTAAGTTTGTTTAAGGTGTACCCTGACCCTGTTGTCAAAAATAGGTTATGCCTTTTCGGGTCAAAGTTAAACACTACCATATTACTGTAAATACTGCATGTTAACTTTTCACATTATTTAGGTCTCCAAAACAACTTGCGCATTTCAACAAAACTTGCTGAGAGGGATTTCTTGAGGAAATTAAATGTGTCATTCTAGAGACTGGAGTATATCCCTAACTTCACTAGAAAAAAAGACACACACCTAGCCATTGTGTTTTAAAAATTGGTGACACAGCATCCAAGTTTTGAAACACCACACAATTCCTCTGAATGAAGTAGCCAGCCTATCAAGTTGATGATTCTAAATGATGATGGCCCAGACAAGGTTTTAGTGAAATGTGTAGCAAGCACAAAACAAAAAGCCCATTGGGCCTTAACGTTCATCTGGACGAATAATAATGTTTGGCATCTGAATACTTTTGACCCTACTGTCTTGTCTTAAACAAAGTTGGTTCCCCATGCCTTTAAGTTACTACAAACCAAAACATTAAGCACTAGGCCATCTAGTTCATAAGAAGATTTTACAAATGTTCCCACCTTTTGGTCCCTCTATTGGCACTCCCAGGGCCCAGCCCCTTCGTTTGAACAAAGCTGAACCCCCAAGGGCCACAACTTCAAAAAATTTGGTTCTCCATACCCTAAAGTTCCTACAGGCCAAAACAATAAACTCTAGGCCTCCTAGTTTATTAGAAAGAGTTTTGAAATTTTAAACTGGTTGAAATTTAGCCTGCCTATCTCGCTAGCAGTACACCTCAACAACAATTTTTCATATATCCAGAACACAATTGCTATAACAACATCAATATGCAGACCAGTCTACTTCTGTTACTAATTATCATCACAGTAAACAACCTTCAAAATCCTAAATCATGGCATAATCAACAAACAATCGCCAACATATTTAATCCAATCATACTACCAATAAAAACTGCAAAAATGTATCAATAATAGTACGTATTACTACTGATACAAGCAGGGGACATAGAAATCAACCCAGGACCAAAATGCAAACAAGCATCAATTTTTCCATGTGGAATTTGTGAAACAGCCATGATATGGACATGTAAAGGGGTATGTTACGACAACTGTAACATATGGTACCACAAATTATGCATAGAACTCTGCACAGAAGATTATGAATTATTACAAAGATCAAACGTACAATGGTTATGCTGCAAATGCAATAGCATAAAGGTGTCATCCTTTAACACCACACATACAAAGTCAATTCATCAAACTACTACGAATACATAAAATGCAACCTGAACCACTCACTTATGCAGAAAGTCATTTAAATCAAGCACCACCTTCAGTCCAATGAAAACTACTAGCCCAAGACAGAGAAATAACAGTACAAAATCCATCAGAGAAATACAAACCACACCAGAACAAGTGCCAAGGAAAAAAATCTAACAACATGACCTCAAACTCCAGCACGCCTTACCATATAGAGAACACAAAAAACCTAAGAATTATGACCATCAACTGCAGAAGCATCAGAGATAAAAAAAAAAAAAACAGAATTCCTAGTAATGATAAAATACACAAAACCAGACATAGTACTGGGCACAGAGTCATGGCTTAAAGGGATAAAACCAGGACAAAATCCAACAAAAGACGCAATAAACCTACTATTTAAACAAATCCTTCACCAGTAAAGTCTTCCACCAATATACCAGGAATATTGGACCATGCAGCAATAATAACATATATAGATATGAAACTCATTTACCAAAAAATAAACCCGATGAAAACACACATCTACTAAAAAGCAAACTGGACCAAAATCAAAGAAGACCTTACGAACTTAGCAACAATAATCGAAGTGAAGTACAAACAAAAAGATAACATTGAAAACCTTTGGACCACCTTCAGAAATGTACTTGTCAATAGCCTAGATGAAAACATACCATCAAGAACGATCAAGTCCAACAATAAAACACCATGGATAAACCAAAAAATACGGAAAATGCTAAAGAAAAAACAAAGACTGTACAACCAGGCAAAAAAGACTCAAATATGGAAAAACTATAGAAACTTCAAAAAAGAATGTAAAAAAACAAATCCAAAAAGCTGAATAGGAGTACATCAATCTAATGAAGGCTTGAAAACTCAAAACCATTCTGGGAATACATAAAGTCCAAGAAACAGGACAATATTGGAGTATCACCCCTCAAGAAAGGAGGCAAACTAATAACAGACAGTAAAGAAAAGGCAGAAATACTCACTCTTCAATTTCAATCTGTATTTACAAAAGACACACATGACGCCATGCCAACAACAAATAAGGTAGTCAAAAATCCCATCACACAGATTAATATACCAGAAAAAGGAGTCGCAGAATTACTTAGGAAAGTCGACCCTGCCAAAGCCTCAGACACAGACAATATACCAAATAGAGTACTCAGTGAATGTGCTGAAAAACCTAGCACCATCTCTTACAACCATCTTTCAACACTCAACTGCAAAAGTATATACAAACAAGCGACAAACACCTAGCTGAAAACTACAGGCCTGTATCGTTAACATTTGTAGTTTTGTACCATGCAAACTATTGGAGCACATTTCATCTTTAAACACATGCTGAAACACCTAGAGAAAAACAAAGTTCTGACCACTCTGAACCACGGCTTTAGATCAGGCTACTCGTGCGAAACTCAGCTACAGGTAACAATCGACGACATGCTACAAGCATTCC
>JAUMGZ010079009.1:0-18224 GCA_032359645.1 Pododesmus macrochisma | reverse complement strand
TCTGGGGTTCACGACGGGGTAATTCACACAGAGTTTTGGCTTCTTCCTCTTATAAATATCGTATTTATCGGAGGCATTATTCAGGTTGCATTTTTGTATTCCAGCACGCTGGTTATAGGACTGAATTAGGTTATGAGGGTCATTTGACAAAAGTAAGGGAAATAGGTCAGTTGACAGATTGTTTGTGTATAACTAAAAATGTAAAACAAAAAAGTTTGAAGGGGTAAGTGGTACGTGGTGTCCTAGTGAGATGTAAAAGTTCCACCTTGAGGGAGTAAGAAGCAGTGAACAGGGTGATGAAAAGTAAATAAAAGTATTTAGAAAATGAAAAAATCAAGTTATATACCGACAACAAAAATGTGGAGAACATTTTGAAGGTGAGTAGTAAGAAAACTGAAATACAAGATATTGCAATGGAAGTTGTTGATACATGTATTGTAAACAAAGAAGAGTTGGAGTCATATTGGATTCCTAGACGGCAAAATGCTTTGGCGGATAGGTTAAGCCGTAGGTGTGATAATGATGATTAGGGTGCTCAAACTTGGTGGTTTAATGAATAATCGAGAACACATGTCCCATATACGTTTGACAGGTTCGCAACTGATTATAACAGGAAATGTGATAAATTTAATTCAAAATATTGGTGCAAAGACACAGATGCTTTTAGTGGAGATTGGTCTTTTGAAAAAAATTTGATGGTTCCAACACCAATGTTGGTTACCAAAACTATACACAAAATTGTTAAAGATAATGCTAGAGGTACTTTGATTGTTCCTGAATGGAAAGGGGTACCTTTTTGGCCGGATATATAAGATTTGTAAAAGAAAGATTGTGCTGTAATGCAATTTAACAAAAGATCATGATTTTACACATAAGGGCAGAAGTCAAAATGGTGTATTTGGGAATAAAAACCAAAAGTTTAAATTCATGACTATACATTGCAGATGTTTTCATATATATTCATGAGAAAATGTTTTCTACAGGCATAATATTGAATGAGGGAATACAGCACTTGGTTGGTCAAAGTGGGATTCATGACGATGATGCTTTTATGCAAGGACTAGAGAGGAAGATTCTGATTCTGAATTCAAAGAGTGACGATACGGCTAGATCCTATTTCTACAGTTTTAAGCGTTGGAGGGGCTTTATCGCAGGGAAAGGTTACGGTGACTTACCAGCACAATCCATTCATGTTGATATGTATTTAACGCACATTTTGGACAAAGGGGTGTCCGTGAATACCGTGAATTCAGCGATTTATTCTATTAAATGGGTGCACGATTTGTATAATTTGCCATATTCCACTGAAAATGCATCAGTTAAGGCTCTACAAGAAAGTGCGAAGAGAAAACCCAATATCTCAAACCGTAAAGATCTATTTAACATTGAATTTTTTATTAATCGTTGTAGTATGTATGAGCATTCCAAAGATTTGTCAGTAGTCAGAGATTTATGTATGGTATTAATTGGGTTTGCAGGTTTTTAAGATATAATGAGCTGAGTTTAATTACGTGTTCAAATGTTAAGGTAAATGATGTTTTTTTATTAATTGTTATTGCGAAGAGCAAGACTGACCTATATCCTGATGGTAATGAGATTCTTGTTTCTAAAGGTCATTCAATAACATGTCCATATAAACTGTTTTTAGTTTCAAAGTCAAAGTGGACTTTTCCTATACCAATCCGTCTATCGACGACGACGGACAACTTTCACTCAACTCCTTCTCAAAAACTACCAAGGCAATTTTGATCAAACTTGCTGTGAATATTCCATGCATGGTCCCCTCTCAGATTAGTGTTCAATTTTGCCGAATTCCATCAAATATGGCCGCCATGGGTTCGGATTGGCCGAGACACTTTCATCTTCCTGTCAAGAACCGTTGGTCAGATTTTCATGAAATTTGATGTGCATGTTCCTAACATGGCCTTTTTTCAGATTTGTGTTCGATTTTGCCTTATTCCATCCAATATGGCCGCCGTGGCTTCTGATTGGCTGAGACAATTCAACTTCTTGTCAAAAAAAAATCATTGTTCAGATTTTCAGGAAACTTGTGCATGTTCCTTGCATGGCCCCTGTCAGATTTATGTTCGATTATGCCAATTCTATCCAATATGTCTGTCGTGGTTTTTGATTGACTTACACATTTTCAATTTCATATCAAGAACCTTTGATGAGATTTTCAGGAAACTTTATGAAGATGTTCCTTGAAATTTAGTTTAAAGATATTTTTGCATTGTTAATGTATCCAGGTGGACGTTAAGGCACTATAAGCCTCTTGTTGAAATGTATTGCTGTAGCTCAAATAGATATGCAAACAGAGATGTATTTGTTTAGACCTATATTCAAATGCAAGAATGTTGGTAGCGTAATACATAAAAACACACCGTTAAGTTATACAAGGGTAATGGAGCCAATTGTTTCTAGATTAAAATTGGTTTTTCTAGAGCTAAACATTGGTCTACATTTTATTGAGATCAGGGGGAGCAATTGATGCAGTGAAAGGTAATGTAAATGAAAGATGTCTAAAGAGGCATGGTAGATGGAAATAGATTCCAGCAAAGACAGATATGTTGTTGATTCATGATAAAGTAGGCTTTTAGTTTCAAAAAGCTTGAACCTGTAAATTTTAGCTGATGTTTAATTTATCAAATAATTTATGTTTATTGTTTTCAAATTACATTTCATACATCTGATTTCCCCAATTGTTGAATTTGCGAGTAGTTACTTCCTATAGCGGGCTATTGCAAATATATTTTGCTGTGTTGGTTTATTAAGTTGATAATTTAAGATTGTTTTGTTTTTGGTAATATAGAGGGAAGGCTTAAAAGAAGTATAGGATGGACTTTTAATTTTCACGCAGATAAGCGAGAGAAAAATATTGTCCTGTCCGGAACGAGAGTTTAACCTCGTTGTAGATCTTGTTTATTGGGTATACCATGTGATAGAAGTTTGACCAATGAAAGGGGATGACTGTGTGGTCAATTATAAGTGTAAATAGATAGGCGTTCTAGCCGCTGACCGTGCTTCAGTAACATTGTAGCTCTCTGAAATAATTTTTTATGAACATTTTAATACATTTATAATGGCAATAATTTCTTAAAGGATTTAATGATAAGTCCAGGGTTTTTCAGAGTTTTTTTTCGTCTTTTATCGGCAAAAAAGTGTTCATCTCTGGTTTTTAGTCCAGGACAGTATAATGATTGTCACTGATTATCCAAAGTAGTTCAACGAGTTTGATTGTGAAGGTTGTTTGGTTATAATAGGAGATGTGACGTTGAACGGACAACTTTTTGTTATGAAGTGTTTGTATTATTTGTAAAATAATATTTGAATCTGAAATATATGTACCCATATTATACATATTTGATGAAAATTTATTAAATGAAAGTCAGCTACTTTCTATAACGGGCTATTGCAAATACATTATTTTGTTGCGTTGGTTTATTAAGCTGATATTTTGAGATTGTTTTGTTTTGGGTAATATAGAGGGAAGGTTAAAAAGAAGTGTAGGATGAACCCGTGAAAATTAAGCTATTTTTAAACTGAGTAACAAAGTCCGTGCTTTTTCACGTCGATCAATAAAATCATATATATAATGACACCTTTAACATTAAATTCAGATAAAATCTGTTATTAAAAAATCAATATAATTTTCTTTAGAGTGCGTGTTTATACATGTAATTAAAACATGCATATATTGTTATACAAATTGATAGTTTCTGTCAATAAGGAAGTATTTCAATTCCAATTGAATAGGTTAAACAATTAATATATGTATATATGTCGATATATTGATAATATTTTAAATCGCAGTTTATAAGAAGAACAGCGAATTCAAACTAGTTCATCTCCACTTGCTTTAAAAAGATTTTCGTTCATAAAGAATATATATAATGTTGCTAACTACATGTAAATTACTTACCCACTCCATACCATAACGTAACAGTATGTCTTATAGATAAGACGTGATCTTGTTGTTTGACAATAATTCCTGAAAGGTTAAAAGAAAATGTATCATGCCATGTTTGAAACATAAAGTAATGGTCGCAATGGATACGACTATAAGCGATGTCATAATTTTTTGACTACACGATAATGAAACATTTTCTTTTATGTTTTATCTGGACAAACGGGAATCATTTTATCTATACATTACATTTTCGATCGTCTATAGAAAGTAAAAAAATCAGTTATAAAAACAAAAATATAGCAATTGTACTGCGCTGATATTAAGTTATTGAATGTCGTATTGTGTTAAAAATTGAATTAATTGAATTGAAAATGTTAGCATCAATATTATATATAAATAATGGGGGATTGAGAATAATTAGATTCTTTGTATTTTAAAAGGAATTTTAATTTAGATTTGGCAAGTGAAAAAGCAGTCATAATGCATTCATTATTCCACTTGTATAGTGATCCCTCTTTGAGTGATAAATACTGTATAAAATGGAAAAATTATTCAAACCCACTGCATTTACAGTCTGTATGCAGAGAATAACATCTATTTCCCCGTTCGACTGCTGTATTTCAGATTTTGTTTTAGCTTTGTGTCTGCAAAGAAACAGCATTCTACGAAATCACGACAAAGTCAGGTCTTTACAAGAGGTTTTATCGTATTCACAAAGTATTTGCATGTAGGAGTTATCTCTCTTATAAATTTTACAATAATACATGTTATGTATGTAGCTGTTTTCATGAAATACAGAAAAAGGACACACATATGACTCAATGATAATAAACATATTGAATAAACGCCTAGATTGGTTTAGATATTTTAATTATGAAAGAAAACACTTTACGTCAATATTTTACATATAATATTAATCAGTTTTAAGTCCCAATTAGAATTTGCGGAAATTGTGATACTGTATCCCAGCATTTGGTTTTCTAAATTAGGAATACTTTCAGTTTCGAGTTGCAAGTAACCTTTAATTTACAAACTAAATATACTTTACATATTTGTTACGAACCAGGAAGTCATTCTTCTAACATCTTCCTGGTCTACATTGACTGTAATATACACGCAAATGTATTCATGGTTGTACTTCTTTTATTAAAGGGCACGCATTGTTGAACACACATATTAAGTCTTGATCTATATTCTACCTTGAACATTGTATTACTCTGACGGTTTACGTTTTATTGTGTAGTTTTAAAGTGATTGTCTTTTAATGGGCCATACACATAGTTATTGCTGTTTTAGAAAAAAAAGTGTTGGTTTTAGTGCGTTTATATCGGTAAACTAACACGTAACTTAGGAAAAGTAGGCGAGAATTAAGAGAAAAAGAAAGTTGCCAGTTGAATGCGGGAATATTTTTACAAATAGCGACTGGTGTATATTCACGACCACAACGAACAAAATAAGCAAATATATTATACAGCAACAGCGAGTAGACATCTTCGTCGACGGACTACTAAAAGACTATCTAAAGATAAATATTTTTAGGGATGACCTCAAAAGAGCCTATAGGTATGCGTGAAGAAGCGGTAAGACAGTGCATTGACATTAGAAAGAGAATAATAATTCAGGGCATGTCCAGCTATCACCCATATAGTGTTAAGGGAGATAACTATGACCTATTTCCTACTGATTGCCCTAGAAATGTAGAATATAAATCTAATTTGTGAGATAGATACGATACAATTGAAATATATCATTTTAAACCGCGCAAGTGCTATACATGTTTAGGGGGAATTCATCGAAAGCATGAATCATTGAACATAACGAACGACCGTCGCGTCCGAAAAGACGACAAAATACTAATCTCAGGAGTGTGTTAAACGTTTAATTGTGGTGGTGACACCGGTTGTAACATATATCGTCTAATAAGTAAGTCTTGAGATCTAGGCCTGACAAGTAGTCTAGCAATAGAACGCGGCATGGCGACCTCATCATGTAACAGGTGCATCCCGTTTTACACCCTAGAAAAGTACAAGACACTAGACAACAATTTATTTTTAGGAAAACGTACTGTGGCAAAATAGGGCATACGCACAAAAGATGTTTCAAATTCAAAAATGATGGAGCTATAACAATTAAAAAATCACTAAACGACCTATTGCAACACAAAAAATAAAAACTTAAACTAAATCGCTCTTCCTATTATGAAGCCGGTAGGAAGATCAGACACGTAAATATACATAAAAATAACACACTTTAAACTGATAAGGCCAAGCAAACTGAGAGACCTGTTTTCCAACTAGCTTTAACTGGTAATTCCTGTTCCTGCGTACTAAGAGTAGGTAAACAAAGGTTTTGACACAAGTAAACACAGGAAATATCATTGATAAATACACAAATTTTTATACATTAATTGACAAACCAAAACTTTACAGAGAAAAAGTAAGTTTACAAGCAGTAAGGTGTGATATACTCTCAGTAGAATGACACACAGAACTGTCATTTCAAATGAAAAACAAATCTAACATTGATTTAGGATGTATGCGTGTAGTGAATACCTATGTAAAGTCAGAAGAAGCTATTTATATTTTGTCCACATTAAGAACAGTTTAGAAAACAGTATTTAAACCACAATCAGCAACCATATGTCAAGTTACAATACACGAAGGCTTCCAAGTACGTAGGACTAAACTATTTGAAATATCAGGTATCTCCGTGTGCATTCAGGAAAACCCTGGGGTCATAGTGCAAGAGCTGATAACCGAGGCAAAGCTCTCACAAAAACTACCTCTTATAATCATAAATAGTACAAATGAGGCATATCAACAAATACAAGGCAGTGTTTTGGGTAAAGTAAAAAGTTTTGATCTACAAGATGTCACCCAAGACGTTGCCCCTGTTGATGTTCAAAATAAATCAGAAATAGAAACTTTTGGAGATGTAGATGTGCCTGAAAAGTATCGTTATGCCGTATTGAAGGTCTTGAAACAAAATAGAAACTTATTTGCCAAAAAGAGACTTGGACTAAGGTTAGACATATACCTTAAAGACGATACAAGAGAACACCGTCCAATAAGGCACATACCCTATAGGATTCCTTTGAATGAAAGACCTGTGATTGACAATTTTGTTTGTGTTAAGGGCTAATTGTCCGATCAACAGCTAATGTCATTTACGGACGTGCCAGTTTTACTGGTGGAGGAAACCGGAGTACCAGAGAAAACCACCTGTGATTGACAAGGCGATTGTTGAAATGCTTAAAGCAAGGGTCATAAAGAGTTCACAATCGCTCTGGTGGTTTCCCCTAGTAGTTGTAGAAAAGAAGGATGGAAGTAAGAGAATATGTGTGCACTTAAGAAGTCTGAACAAGATAGTCACACCCATATCAACACCCTTACCCGTAATATAGGACATACTTAGTTCGATAGGCAAAGCTAAGTTATATAGTACCCTGGACCTCAAGAGTGGGTACTAACAAATTATGTCTGATGAATAAAGGAAACCTAAGACAGCCTTTGCTTGCCACAAGAGTTTGTATCAGTTCAACCGGATGTCCTTTGGCCTTAATCATGCCACGATAGAGTATCAAAGGTTAATGTCAATAATTGTTCAGGGACTAAAACAATTTTTTACCGAATATCGTGATGCGTTCTTATCTTCTCAGAGAGTCATGAAAAATATCTTAGACATATTAAGGAAGTTTTCAAGAAATTGAGGGGGAAAAAATGTGAAGGTGAAGAGAAGTGTGGCTTCTTCAAAAGTAAAACTGAGTATTTAGATTTCCTTATTACTGATGACGGCGTTAAACCAGACCCTAAGAAAAAACAAGTCATAAGAACTGCACCAGTACCCAAGACAGCAAGAGGAGTAAAAGGATGTATAGGGATGCGTAGTTATGTAAATTTATACCGAACTTCTCAAGCATAGATAAACCTCTGATAGACCTAACTTAAGTGGACCAAGGAATATCAGAAAAGGAATTAACTTCCTTCAAGAAGGTATAAATAAGCTTACCCAGACTGGGCACAAACAAACCATATGTACTGTACACAAACGCATCAGATTTATGTATAGGTGTATGTCTTATCCAAACAACAGATGATGGTGACCAAAATCTTATTTATTACCTTTCACATAAGCTGAGTCCAACACAGACAAGATGGCCAGTAGTAGAAAAATAACCCTTTGCTATTCATTTTGCTTTACAGAAATTGGACCATTATTTACAATTTGTCATTGGAAATGATCATAAAGCTCTCAGGTACCTGCTAGACTCACCAATGCAAAACGTAAAATACAACTGCGGTCGTTAAACATATCTGGCTATAGCTAAACAAGAGGTCCATCGGGCCTTAACGTCTATCTGGTTGAAATAGGCCAACAACTAAATATTTGCATTTGAATACTTTTGACTATAGGGCCATGCCTTTTACAAAAAAAATTCTCCATGCCCTTACGTTATTATACAACAAAGCATTAAGCACTAGGTCTTTAAGTGTACTAGACCTTGAAGAAGCTTTCTGAATTTTTGACAAATTTTCCCCAATTAAGGCTCGAAAGAAGGCGCCCCCTGGGGGCCAAGACCAAATCTGAACCCACTTACCTTTAGGGATGCCTTCTATCAAGTTTACTGGAAATTGGTTCAATATATTTGGGCTAGAAGTCAAAAATGTGAAAAGTTAACACATTTGCCATAGTGTTGACCTTTGACCCATAAACGCGTAGCCCATTTTTGACCCCAGGGTCACACCTTGAACAATCTTGGTTACTACATACCAATGCATTAAGCTCTAAGCCTTCTTGTTTATCAGAAGATTTTTGAAATTTTGTCAAATTTTCCCCCCTTTGGACCCCCTAGTGTAATCCCCCGGGGGCCAAGCCCCTACATTTGAACAAATCTGTCTCCCCTTTCCATAGGGATATTTCCTACCACATTTGGATGAAATAGGTCCAGGGGTTAAGAACAAGAAATTGAAAATGTGAAGAGTTAACATATTTGCTATATATAAATATATATATATATATACATATATAGTGTTGAACTTTGACACCAAATCTGAATCCCCTTCACTTAGGGATGCCTTCTATAAAGTATGGAGGAAATCGGTTCCATATATTTGGACTAGAAGTCAAAAATGTGAAAAGATAACACATTTGCCATAGTGTTGACCTTTGACCCAAAAACGCGTAGCCCATTTTTGACCCACGGTCACACCTTGAACAAACTTGAACAATGCCCTAAAGTTATTGCACATACAAAGCATTAGGCTCTAGGCAATCTAGTTTATCAGAAGATTTTTGATATTTTGTTAAATTTTCCCCTTTTGGTCTCCAAAAAGGCGCCCTCTGGGAGCCAAACCTTACAATCTTAACAAGTCTGAACCCTCACCTCCTAGGGATGCCTGCTACAAAGTTTGGATGAAATTGGTCCAGTAGTTTTGGACTAGAAGTCACAAAAGTGTAAAGATAACACATTTGCCATAATGTTGAACTTTGATCCTAAAACGCGTAATCCATGTTTGACCCCAGAGTCACGCCTTGAACAAACTTGCTTCTCCATGCCCTAAAGTTACTACAAACCAAAACATTAAGCTCTAGGCCTTCTATTTTATTAGAAGATTTTTTTAAAAATTTTATCAAATTTCCCCCTCTTTGCCCCTAGTGGCCGAGCCTCTTTATTTGAACAAATCTAAATCCTCTTCCCTTATGAATACTTCCTACTCAGTTTGGATTAAATGGGTCCAGAGAAGAAGTCGAAAATGTTAAAAGTTAACGATGACGACGGACGGGATTTATATGGGAAAAGTCCACCTTGGACCTTTGGTCCAGATGGACTAAAAATACAGTACACAGAAGGCAGATATAATTGCTGCGCAGATCAGATTCGCTCTCGCGACTCCTTAGACACCCCTTATATAAACGATAGAGCATTAGAAATAAGTGTTATAAATTCAAACAAATTTACCCAAAAGACTGCAACTTGTGGACGTGATTCCCCCATTGACACACTTAAACAACACATGATTTTCCTGGAGAACTAGACACTAACAATAGCAAACTATAAACCCGGAAGTCAATGAAATGAAAATTTGGTGAAGAGATGGGACTACGAATGTTTATAGCATCATGTAAATAAAACTAAATAATACACACACAGCTTTTGTTCTAAAAATAACAAAGAGATAAATTTGTCGAAAAAGAGCCTTTATTAAAATGCAACTGAATTGAACATATGTACATTACACAACTTAAAAAAAGAGTATTGAACATATGTACTTTACACAACTTAAATGATAAGTAATAAACAAAAAGGTGGGTTACAAATTGTCAAATTTCGCCGTACATTAAACAACTTAAATAAGTAAATTTAATAACAAGTAAGTAAAATTAACAACATACATAAAAGGCATGTTAAAGTAAAAATAACCACATACACTTTATAAAATTGTAAAAATGGTAGATCTAAATTAAAATGTAACCGGAGGCCTGAAAGGGATGGGGAGGGTATAGCATTCTCCAAACAGGATTTCCACAGTTGATAATATTTTTCTTTTCTTTGAACAAAGAAGTCACGTGATCTTGTTTACAGTGTGGGATGTACTATTCTAAAAGTCGACCTGCGGTGCCGTACATATAAGCTAATCGGAATCATCTCCCCTAAATTAAATATTCATTTACTGAAACAAAAAGGCTATATTCAGATGCTGTAAATTCCTTTATGCAGTTACATAAATACAAATATAACCAGAAGCATTAGAACAGTTGGTAAGGGAACAGTATCATGATTTTAAAGACGCATGCCTTTTTATAAAACCTATGATAGCATGCAATGTAAATGTTTTTTTACCCGCATGTATTTAAAAGTTCATTCATACATTGAACAATGAATCATCTGTCAATCATGCAGCGGTAAAACTATATCGCCTGAAATTCAACAGACAGGAATTCAACCGTATCCGTTTCCTAAAGAGCCTCTTTTTGCGTTACAACAACATAAGCCTTTGTATTATTTCATAAGAACCTAAAACAACAAAAGCGTAAACAGCAGGACCGCGATAAGAAAACTGGAGTTGAAGGGTTGTCGATAGGTGGTGCGGCGAATTTAAGGAGTCACCGAAGACAAAGTTGGAGACAAATGGACTCCTTATTATATTAAAATAAATCATACGGGTCCGGTTAGTTTTCAAGTCATTTGAATATTCATGAGGTGTCTATAGGTCTCTGTTGAAAACACAAACAGCTCATACATATTCAAGAATATTCAGAAGGTATGTACACCGCACGCATAAGCTGTTATCTATTTTGACGTCATTTGATAATGACGGCCCGACGAGATTTCGTTTGGGGCTTGAAGGATGATTTTTCGATGTTTTTGTTGTTTAAATTGATTTAATTGATTTTGGACGCACACAGAAAAATCAACCAAATAAACATTCATTAACTCAAAATGGAAACATCACGAACTTCTATTTAAAAACTAGAAGCGAAACCAGGTGCTCGCGATATGGTAAGCGTTTCCTGCTACACATGTGTCACATGTTAAATGAAAATATATCTATATTAGACACCATACACAAGGCCAGACAATTCACAACAGATTAAGTATAAACAATATACATGGAATTCGATGGATGCGACTGCGATTGCGGAACACAGGTACAACATTGTAAAGCACATTAAGATATACATGGCAATAGGTTTGTTTTACAAAAATTGAAATTACAAGTTAATTTGTTGGCACTAGCGTACGGAATGCAAGCGCAGTTAATCATTTGACCCGACCGAGACATGTGGAAGTTTTACAAAACAGTGACGTGCTCTACACTAATGTTGAATGAAAATACTAGTTACAATAATATTCCCATTGAATAGTTATATGACATCACAACTTGTTAATTATTATCAGAGTACAACTTCATGTGTCAACCTTTTTCGATAATTAGTTAACAGTCTTAATGCTAACGAGTTAAGATTATTGGACCCTTGGCCAAGATTACCCTAACATAACTAGAACTAGATACATTAATTAATTAAATAGGTATTAAAGATACGAAATAAGAATCTATGGATTTTCAATTTGGTCTTATATAAGTATTGCTCTGAGAATATAAGTACTTTTATTTTTGCTTTATATCTTTCGGAACCCTCTTCAAATTTGATATTAAAATGTATTACACATAATTGTCAAAACTCTAATAGAAAGGGAGACAAAACAGATGAGTTTTTTTCTTCAAGCCAACAAGAGATATATATGGTGGAAATTAACGACAACAACGCCATCTAAAACAGCAAAAACAGGAAATGTTGGTACAAGAGCATCCATCACACAGAGAAAACATGTTGATCAAAGTTTCGACAAAGAAACCACAACGCCAGTAAGTAACAAATTGCTAATGAAAGTCACAACACACAGACTTGTAGTTGTAGTTCACATATGACTTTATATAGAACACCGGAAACGGTGACAAGTTTATGATAAACAGAAACGGTAACGAGTCCGGAATTAATATACACACTGGCGTTGCCACTTTTTTTGTTTTTGTAACAAAAAATGATAATATACTTTATGACGGTTAAAAAAGAAGAGTCACAAAGATAACTTGAAAAGTTAGAGTCAGGAAAGTCACTTAAAAACACAACTTATTTGAACATGTTTAAGTTTTTGAAGGTATTTCGTAAAAACAAGAAAATGTGAAAAGAGTAACACCTTCATAGAGTAGACAGCCCTCAGGTGTTTGAGGATTATTCTGCCCAATAGTTAACACTACTGGATCATCACACGAGATCTATGTTAAAAATGTCACAACCGCTCTAATAAAGTACGTAATCATCAAGTTTCTTTGGTTTAACACGTTCACGAGTAGGTCTGGTAGGCACGGTAAGATGTTCAGTGCCTAAGTCTTTGTTCATAACTACAGGTGAATCACTGTCAAAAGCACTATTACTGGAAGGTGCACGAATAGCGGGTGTATGGTAAGTCGGAGGTGGATCAGAAATCACATCAGGAATACACGGCGGTTGAGTAGGCCGAGTCTCCTCTATATCAGCGTCATCATCCTCATCAGAATATTGGGAAGGTGGTAGTGCAGAAGCAGCTGAGCTATTCCCATAAAACGGTGGTACCCTGTAACAGTCTGAATGTTTCACTCTATAAGAATTCTTCCGCAATTGAGAACCAACAAATTTACGGATACTGCACCATGTTCCATCACTGGTGACCACTAAATATCTGTCTCGAGCAGAGGACTTGTAACGGTCTGCATGCAGATAAACTAGGTCCCTTACCTTAATGTGAGGAGTGCTAGAGACATTTCCTAAGGGACATTTTGACTTGGCACTGTAGAGATGATTGGAAAACTTCAGTTCGTGCTGGCGTAGAATGAGAGTCTGATCATGAAAGGGTTTCTGATTATTTGAGAACTGATCACGTTGAGTCTACATCTCTATTGCAGATAACCCACGGTTTCTGATACGTGTGTTCATGCGCGCGGTAGCCTCAGAGAGCAATAACGGTGTAACAGCACGGCATAAAGGCTCCTGACGAAGGATTTCGTCCTCCAGTTCCTGGATGGCTTTCTCGGCAACAAGGATCTTATTCTTATTTTTAATGCGGCCGATTTCAATAGAGAACCTATTACTTGCTAAACCTTCGTCACTTACTAGTGAAGTAAATCCAGGTGCGGCATCAGTTCGAATGACGGCAAATGGGCCATCAAGTGAACGGAGTTCCATACATAGGCACAAAATAGCATCGCGGAGTGTGTTCTGTTGCTCGTTTTCAACGATGGCTGTGACAGTGGAAGATGTAACGTACTCACGAATTACAAGTTTAAGTTGACGTTCACGCTTGAGTACATCTACAGCAAACATATTTCAAACAGACTCAGGAAGGATCACTTGTACTTTGTTCTTGTACGACATAAGGTACTTTACGGAGAGATGCACATTGGTGGCATGCGATTGTTACATGTTCCACGGCCTTGTCCATGTCAAGTGCGAAAAAATACCGATGGATAACTGACTTGAGCTGATGACACGATGGATGACAGAGTTTGATGTGTAATGATGTAAGAATCCGAAAAGAATTTGACGTGGGATGATTATGCACTCACGAGTTGGAGCAAAAGGCACATCGCGTTGACAACCAGTAAACCATCTCTAGCAAGGGAAGCAACGCTGAGGTAGCGTTTGACATCTTTGACATAAGCGAGTTTTTTGAAGGTCGAGTACCCTGGTGTAAATGTGCACGGGAACGTCGAAGGTCTGTACACTCTGACTGTATGGTAGACCATGCTGATCTGCTCGTGAATGGAAGCTTTACGGTACCATTCAATAATCCTGTGTTGTAATGTGTCGTACAACGGACTCCTCTGAAAGTTCAACGAAGGAGCATATTTGACAAGTTGGGTGATCACACTCTGGGGCATTTCTACTTGCAAAATCGGAAGGCAGTATTGCAGACCCAGCAACGTGACGAATGGATAACTGGTAACGGGTTGCAATAGAAAGAAAAGTAGACACACGAGGACTTGCTGAGAATTCACCTCTACAAAGTTTCTCAAATGCCTGAACACAGGGCTTGCTATCAGCTAAGATGCAAGCGTGCTTTGAAGACTGAATGATGTAAGGGCTGAAGTGTTCAATGGCAGCTGCGATCGACAGGGCTTCAACCTCACATGGGAGCCAGCTTGCTTGATTTTTGCGAAGCTTTGCATTGAAGAACCCATCAAGGAGGACTTTGTTGTCACGCGAGACGTAAAGAGTAGCACCCAAACCCTGTTTGCGGACGTCACCATCAGTAACTATCCAAATCTGATCATCAGGGCGAGGTATGGCGATAGAACGATTTGTAGCCAGTGCTTGTAAAGCTTTAGAAAAGGAAGATATCAGTTCATCAGTCCATGAAATGAGTTCTCTTGACTCTCGCCCAGCAACGACATCATCCAAGCGTGCAAGGAGCAGTGAACTATCCTTTATAACACGTGCGAGCGCCAATAAATGAGCGAAGACCGAACACAGTTGCTGGAGGTGCACACAAAGATAAAGCTTAGATGCGGTGAGGACTTTCTTGAATGGATCCTTGCTGCAATATTCAGCCGAGATGGTGACTTGCTTAGGTGCGATGACAGTTTTAGGGCAGATAAATTCAAACAGCATCTCTGGAATGCTTGCAAGACTCTTGTCCAATTGTTAAGAAGTTCATGTTCCGTGTTACTACCACAATATAGGTCGTAAGCAACTTTTGCAATATACCTTCAGCAACAAAATCTCCAAGAACACGACATGTCAGTTTCTCTAATGCTGTTTCTGACCCTGGCATGTCCATGGTAGAGCGCACGTAAACCCTCACACCGCGAAAATGTGACAACACCGCAGTACTTCATTGACTGGCGCTTCAGTGGAATATGGTAAAATGACTTTGTCAGGTCAGTCATTATTAAGTACTTCCATTTAGCAATCTGACGCAATGTGCTGTCTATATCTGGCATGAGTGAAGGTTGTGGATTGCTGTACCGTCCAACATCTGCGAAAGCAGTAACCTATCGAAATCCATCTTTTGGTTTTTTGATAATAAAGGAGGGATTTACGTACTACTCGACATACACGCCTATATCTTCAGGTCGCTTAAAAACTCCAATCTGTTCAAGCTCATCAAACTTGCTCTGCAATTCAACGAGCTGATTACGGGAATATTGGGGACCTCTCCCTTTTCGTTGTGGAGGTTGCATAGGGCGCATGTTAACCTCAGCTTGAAATGGCCCTGCAGCACCATCATAACCTTTAAAGTCGGGGTTGAACACATCGTCATATTCAAGCAATAAATCTTTGACTTTTGATTTTTTTCTTTAGAGATCAGGATCGAGGGTTACTAAGTCAGAGTGTGCATATGTAGGTTTAACTGCCTTTGGTAAAGGGTTAATTGGGGTACAATCATCGGTTGTGGTGTAGTCAATGTCATTTCGGAACAAATGTAGATCGCACTGTTAAAAAATGTGTATTACGCCTTAGCGCTTGTGGCTCGATGGTTAGATTAGGTATGCGTATTGTGTCGGAAACACTTGTAATCATGACTGGTGGAGGCCAAGATTTGCTGGTTTCTTGCAAATGTGGTTCAAAAGAAAGGGTGTCACAGGTAGAGGAAATGTCATCAGGGACATTTAATTCAAAAAATTCTCCTGGCCAAATTGTAGTGGCTTGAGCAGGAGCTCGTAACACGTGATCTCTGCGTACAGTGTGACGATCCGATGGTTTATGGCTAGAACCATACATGTAGACAGTATCATTTCCAAGGATTATTTGACGCTTTGCGGAACGAATAGATATAACATTCCGTTCCATGAAGGGAATTCCGGCCAAGATATCGGTTTCGAGGTTCTCTACAACTAAACCCTCGAAAAAATAAAACTCGTGACTGTCACGTGTAAAAATGATATGAGTTTCACCGACGACATTTAATGGGGATGACCTGTCAGCCTGATGGGCTGATTGAGAACTTTCAGTTACTGAGAGACTAAGATTTACTGCTGTAAATGCACGGATCATGTTACCAGTAGCACCGCTATCAAAAGTCAGGCGCACTGCGTGGTGCGTGTGGAAGACATATATACGATGACTGTCGTACGAAAACTCTGTTGACGGTATTGGTCGTACGTTCATGATCAGGGGCTTCGGCTTTGTTGAACTCTAAATCATCGTCTGACTCGTCTGATAATCCCGCAATCTGTCGTGCCTTAACCATGCACTGTCGGACATGACTAGTAAGAAAAGTACATTTGCTTAAGAAATGTCCATCCGGTCTCCCGGCTTCCTTACACAGGGGACACGATTTAGTACGGCGTCCTGCTGGTTGTAAACCTGATGAGCGTTTAGGGAATCGCGAAACGGAAGCTCGCATAGCTTTAGCGTCATCGGAGGCTTGAATTTCTTCAAGTAACGAACCAAGGGTTTGGGATACCTCAGGTTTTATTAAGGCCAAAGTACGCGATCGTAGTTCAGTGCTGTATCGTTGTTTTACAATTTTAGGAAGGTCAGGGTGTATGAGCCTGAACCATGTGAGGACAATGGCGTTCTCGAGTGAAGGGCTGAGTTCTTCATCTTCAGTAAGAGCTTCACCGTGATGTGTGATACCAATATCCTTGCGTAAAAAATTGCCTTCAACGAAGGCCATTAGTCTTTGATAAAAGTCCTCAGGTATTTCATTTGGTTCACGACGTATATTCGAAAAGTCGAGGAAATGGGCTCTTGTTGACTGGAAGCCAAAATGTAGGCGTATAGTCTGCCAGATATTGTCAATAGATGTAGAGGTTTTGACAATTGTATTGCGAGAAATTAAAGGGCAATAACTAGCAATCTGCCCAACATGAGTTCAAGCATGCCTACTTGTTGTTCAAGTGTGCGCCTCGTAGCTACAGGAAGGATGTCACCATCACTCGCAAATCCACGGTGAGGAAAAGCTTTTGACTTTTTTTGCCAGGTGACACCTTCAAGAAACGGGGCAAATTGTGCGTCAAAACAACGTGTAGAGCAAGTGTTGTCGCCAATTTTCAAACGAATTGACAGTTTCAATTTTGGTTAAGCACCACTGCTTCGGTGCCCTGTGTGTGTTTGCCATGATTAGTAATGAAATGTACTATATATCAACAATACGTGGTTGACTTACCACTAATACCAGTCTGTGCATTCACAGTAAAATTCTACTACGGTGCGACTTACAGTTATTTAAGGCATAACCAATTAATTGTTTATATTGTCAATAAAAGCGTGGATTCGGTATCCGCTGCTGCCACCACGCCAGTAAGTAACAAAGGCAATTGCTAATGAAAGTCACAACACACAGACTTGTAGTTGTAGTTCATATATGACTTTGTATAGAACACCGGAAACGGTGACAAGATTACGATAAACAGAAACGATAATTAATATACACACTGGCACAACAACGGTATAAGTGGAATCAACGGAACGAGAGACATTGACAAACAAACAATAACTGCATCAAATAATTAAGCACCAGAATATAAGTAATTAAATTGACATACATCACAACAATCATCAAGACT
The DNA here is from genome assembly GCA_032359645.1 of Pododesmus macrochisma. Classification (NCBI taxonomy): domain Eukaryota; kingdom Metazoa; phylum Mollusca; class Bivalvia; order Pectinida; family Anomiidae; genus Pododesmus; species Pododesmus macrochisma. The sequence continues at coordinate 260 of JAUMGZ010079009.1, read as the reverse complement.
AGTAATCCGTGCGGACCGATTTAGGACGGTCACCCAGCACGAACCAGACAGTGTGGTAAATGAGGCCTCGACCTTCCCACTTCCCGCATGAGACTAGAAGTCTTAGGTATATACATTTAAAACTTTAATAAATACACTTCATGGCGCTAAAAATCATATCAACAACTATTTTGTATTATTATTCGCGCACATTTTAAATTTTGGCAAGACAATTTTGTATTATTATTCGGTATGGTTTTTGTCCATCATAACCATCGTGA
>JAUMGZ010078898.1:0-16318 GCA_032359645.1 Pododesmus macrochisma | reverse complement strand
CTTTTACTAGCAGTTTTTTCCCTTGAACCGGGCAATATGTATAATATTGGACACATCTCATTTATAGCAACATTACGGGTACAGCTGAATAGAATACGGGTACAGCTGAATAGAATACAGGTACGGCTGAATAGATTACGGGGCACAACTGAATAGATTACGGGCACAACTGAATAGAATACGTCCACAACTGAATAGATTACGTGTACAGCTGAATAGATTACGGGTACAGCTGAATAGATTACGGGCACAACTGAATAGATTACGGGCACAACTGAATAGAATACGGGCACAGCTGACTAGATTACGGGTACAGCTGAATAGATAACGGGTACAGCTGAATAGATTACGGGCAGAACTAAATAGATTACAGACACAGTTTGATAGATTACGAGTACAACTGAATAGATTACAGGCACAGCTGAACAGATAACGGGCACAGCTGAAAAGATTACGAGTAGAGCTGAATAGATTACGGGCATAGCTGAATAGAATACGGTTACAGCTGAATTGATTACGGGTGCAGCTGAATTGATTATGCACGTAATATATAGCGAACTGTCCAACGGGAAAAGTTCACAAACATAATTAAACAGACCTTACTAAAGAACTTCTAAAATATGTCACAGATGTCATGCTCTTAGCTCACTTATATAAATCAGCTATGAACATTTTAATTTGCATCAAGAAAACAGTCCTAAAAAGGTTTTTTTTGGGGGGGGGTGGGGCATAACGTCCCATGTATTACATATCTAGGTCATATTGAGACAGAAACTGCGTGTGACAGTGCGCACTTGTAATGACTTTATAGTGCTGTCTCACTACAATGTCATGCTGCAGACATGTGGACTTGATACTTCACTCAGTCACCTTGTCTTTACATCGAGCTAACCAGTCTCTTACCCTGAATGTTGGGAGTTAAACGATGGGCATAAGGATTACCTGATTTTAACGTCTAAGGTATGACTCAGTCGGGGATTGAACCCAAGACCTTCCATACACGAAGCGAACATTCTTCACACTGAGCTACCTCGGCTGTGTTCTAGGATATACTGGCATGAATATGAAGTACAATTATTTCAAGGTGAAATTCTCAGGTAGTTTAATATTATATAATTCTCTTCCTAAAAATGATAACGATTAATATCCCTGTGTACACCGTTTCGCTATGGCCCAGACTTGTGTTTAAAGGGACAATAAACCTCAACAAAACAAACACACAAATTCATGACCGATTTCAACTAACTCTCGATATTACTATGCTTTTAATGTATACAACCGTACTTGAGACAGCATATTCAGATTTCTGTTGAAGATAATTTACTATTTTTAGTTTAAAAAATCCAAAGTAAGGTTGTGTCGTAAATATACTCTTTCCTGTTGTGAGAGTTTGTGCTTCTTTTACCATAAAACATGACAAAAGTGTGATATTTATTTACGTTTTCTGTCGGTTTTAGACGGAAATACGTGAACGTGATTTTAGCGCGAAATTAAGTTTAATGAGCACGTGTAATTGAGAGGGACGTGCATGCACGTGCGAATGTAACGTAAACAATGAGGCTAACACGAGTTAGTAAATGATAACGTTACAACAGTGATTTTCTCATTTTCTCCGCATTCCAAAATTTTCTCTACATTACGTCGTCTGTTGATGAATTTAAAGAGTACAATTCACCTTCTGATTTGTCACGTGACTCCTATCCTTCTCCACCTTAATTGTTGTTCTATTTGCATGTTTCGTTCATTTTGCTTCCACCTGTATTTTGAAAGAAAATATATATTAACCTGACGTTTCAATTACGTAATTTACGGAAAGATGTTGTATTTCTAAACAACGAATGGTTGCATAACTTCTGAATTTACATTTTACACGAGCTCTTTTCCAAACGTTCACTTTATGCATGAGCCATGTACGCATTTTCTTTTTTCTATGACACAAAGTTCTATTTATGTTCACTTTGACTACTTTCAAATATCAGAATTTTAATTAAACACTCACTGTTACTTAATTTCGGAATAAATATCGGTCTGTCACGGTTTTTTCAAGAAACGTTTTAAAGCGTGTTTGTGTGTTTAACAAAACCAGATTGTGAAAACATGCCTTGCATGTGTTGAATCTATTACAGATGGAACGGCGAGTAAACCAATTCTGCAAGATTGTGCCGAAGGTTATTTTTAAGATTAAAGAAAGAAGAAAATACTCATAGAAAATTACTTTTTGCAAACTCCTAAATGACTTAATCTTGTCTGATATACGACTCTTTATTTGCTTTTCTTTGATGAGAGCTTCCCACTTAAACACTCTTCTGGTTACAATTAACATGCTTCCTCATCTGGGTGGCCAGTATGTTTTATAGAGAGTGTCGAACTGCTCGACTTTTACGTCTCTTAACAGAAGAGTTCCAACGCCTCGCAATGGGATCAGCGACATCTGTGTTGCGCAATTAAACAATAATTCATATTATACACATATTGCACTATAAAGCTGTCACTATTGTGAATGGTGTAAATGTGAGAATAGTTTAAGACAATGTTCTTTGAAGTGGGGAACCTTCTCTCCGAGTTAGTATAGAGAGTACCATGGCAATTGTTCGTGCCGAGTCGTTATAAATGGTTACATGACAACACGTGTCGTCATAGAGGGTACCACGAATACACATATTTTACAATTGTTCATTCTGTGTCGTTGTAGTGGGTACCATAACAACACATATTTTACAAAATATCTATTTACTATTAAATTGTTCACTCGGAGTCGTTTTACAGGGTACCATTGTAGCACATGGTTTACATCTAAATCTTTATTGAGGCTATCATGACAACGCGTGCTTTACAATTATTCAGCCTGGATCGTTATAGAAAATATCATGAAGTTTCATATCCTCCTCCCATGTCAACGATTAGTAAACACCATGTTTGTTATTATCAACTTTAATTAACGTCTTCCTGTCGCCTTGTCGTTTATTATTCTCAACTATAGTGAACGTCTTCCTGTCGCCTTGTCGTTTGTTCTTCTCATCTATACTATAAATGTCGTCACGTCACCTGGTCTTTTGTTATTCTCATCTATAGTAAACGTCTTCTTGTCGCCTAGTCGTTTTTCTTCTCATCTATACTACAAATGTCTTCATGTCGCCTTGTCGTTTATTATTCTCAACTATAGTGAACGTCTTCCTGTCACATTGTCGTTTGTTCTTCTCATCTATACTATAAATGTCGTAATGTCGCCTTGTCGTTTGTTATTCCCATCTATAGTAAACGTCTTCTTGACGCCTTGTCGTTTTTCTTATCATCTATACTATAAATGTCTTCATGTCGCCTTGTCGCTTGATATTCTCAACTAAAGTAAACTCCTTCCTGTCGTCTTGTCGTATGTTCTTCTTATAATACAATATAACCTATTTGAAGTTTCATCTGTCGGAGTACGTTTGTGTCTGTACGTTGTAAATTGAAACTTCCGGTTGCTTGGCGCCTGGAATGCTGGGTACTGTCAACTGTAAAGCATGAACAGTCGGGGCCTCCCGGGAAGCACTGAGTTATTAACAATAGATATGATAACCTAAAGAAGACTTTGAAGTAAATTGTTAATGCACATTACGGTTATTTGTTTTAAATATACTATTATTCTCTGCTCATTATTTATTTGCTCGTGTTATTATTATTCCCCTACATATCCATGACGATATGATCAGACCAATTATTGTACAACTACGGTAAAATATGTAATAATTACTCTTAAACGAGAACATTAACTCGGGCCTATCGTCAGTGAGTGTTTTCATAAATAGGAGGTTATTGTATTGATGTACTATATAGCTATGTATACCAGACAACGGGGTAAACCTATTACGGGGGAGGGTCCCGGTTGTTTTTTCTTCCGGTCGTTAACCCAATATATCGTATACATTTGATCCCATTTTTAATTAGAATCATGGTAAAATAAAGAATGGGTTGTTTATTTTGTGTCATTCCCAATGTTCAGATATATTTATAATGTTGAGTGTTTGGAGAGAGATGCTATTGTTACTACAGTGGAGTATTTTTTTTACAACGAGCAAACATAGTACTTATAAAGATGACAGATTTGGAACTCATTGACATTTTGTCTTTAATTTGAACTCTTTACAACAGTAAATTCTTTACAGTGACAAAAAACTTGACGACAAACATTGGTAAATGTAAAGCGAGTCTACTGTTGTAATGAGAATGTAGTGCATCCCTTATAAGATGGGTATGCAATAATTTCCACTACATATAGCAGACTTTTTCGGACGGCAATCATTCAGACTAAAAACTAACACCAAAAAAGAAATATCTAATATTTTAAAAAATTGTATATTTGACAAATATCTTCATAGGAATTATACACACCTTTGCTCGTTATACGCCGTTTGACATTACAGAAACAACCACTGTGAGAAGTTACTTTTCAATGAGAGACGTGGAATTAATAAGTAAGAGAGATTGTTAATTAGTCACCTGTGTAATGACACGACCTCTCTTAACCGAACCCTTGGGATATAGGGAACACTCATTAATATATTAATGAAAAAAGAACATGGCTAATATTTTTTTTCCAATCGATTGGTCAAATCTGGACAAAGAACTAATTGATACAGATGAATCGTCGAGAAAATTAATTAAAAATGTACTGATGGCGACGATGGTGCGCTAATTGTCGTCTGCTCTGGAGACAATATAAAAACGCTTGTTTATTTGTCGTGTATTAAAACGGTATTTTTTGCCTTGGTCGGGTACTTAAGTCCTCGTACATGTTAACTCCCTTTGGCTATATTGCGAGTAGTTGTTAACTTATTTTAATAAGTATTTACAAAAAATAGTCGACAGCTGCATGTACAAATTATTACTATTGAACCAGAAAGAGAAGTCAATAGTAAAATGCACGTGTCGAGGTCTTGTGGGTTGTTTTGTCAGAAAAAGCAATGATACACACTTTCAATTTTCAGTACATGTCGAGGTCTTATGAGTTGGTGCATCCTAAAAAGCATAAAACACGCTTTCATTTTTTAGCAACATTGATATTTTCGGAGCCAATCGTCGTTACAAACGCAGTAATAGTTTGTATAACTAAATTGTTTTAAAACTGAACAATTTACTTCATTTTAAATTAATCATTCCTCGAGTTTACTTAACAATGGAATTATTTTCATAGTATATGTAATGTTCAATCTTTAAGAGTTTATGAAATCATATTATTTAATCAATTACTATGAGTTCTAATGTTATAAAACTTGTTTGGTAATATAGCGATGCAATTATGTAAGAAAATTTACGTTTAATTAACATCACAGTTGCAATGTGACAATACTGTAATGAAAACTACACCTGTTTTTGCTGCTTCGTGTGCTGTTAAAGACGTCTCTTGATTTGATGGAACATTTGTTTAATTATTCGTTACGCGAACTGATTGGTCAAACCATTGACTTATCGCTTCCACTCAAGACTCGTTCATTATCGGTAAGTGCATCGCGAGTACAATATTAAGCGCCAGAGACACATAGATCAAAGAATCCTCATTACGTTTGTCTAATTTCTCGTTTATTTGGGGACTTTGTCGCTGCGTCTTTGACGCGATTAATCCCCTACTTTAACGCTCTATGCGATCTTACAACATAACACGGATGTCATCCGAGAAAGAAGTATATTTTCACGCACTTCGATAGTTCCTATAAATACTACTCGACACGATGACCATCTTGTTTTGTATAAAGTAATTCTTTGCGACAAATGTTCTTTTTTTGGAGCACGTGGCATATTACATTGCAATCCCTGTCAGGGAGACGCTTTAAGGAGATAAAAGACAACTATAATACAATGTATTCTTCTGTGTTATCATAATGTTTTGTACGAATATCTTAAGAGTTTATATCCTATTATGTTCAAAGATCCTATAAGTATCTTATAATGGTATCTCGCGCACCATAGACGAATCTAAACGCGCCATATACGCAGACATTATTCATAATCACGCTTACCTTTACTGCGGACGGCGAGTTACACAAAAATAAGGGAATGACCTAATATAAAGGAATTAACTAACGAAAAAACAAAAACAACGCAAGTCAAGCAACAAACTACGAACCGATGCAGAAAGAGTCAACAATCGTTCATTGAGAAAAATACAGAAATATTATTCAAATAAAACATGCGAAGGAATTTAGTGTAGTCATTTTCGTTTTCTTTTTTAAAAACCTTTCAATTCTTCGCTTTGTCTGGATTTAAGACCTTTGAACAATACATATTCAACAGTCAATGTCATTAAGGAATGCCAAAAACAAACCAAAGTTAAACTGTTATTAAAGTAGCTTGTTTTAGACGATGATATCTTTGTAGTGTAGAAATAACTTTTATAATGTTATGGGTTCGTAAGAAGACTGCTTGTTGATAATCTTAGTAAAACAATACACGAGTGGAAGAGAATAGTTCAACCTTTAAACGTAGCGATAACGCAGTATTTGGCAAAAACGTTTGGAATCCTATTGCAATTCTGACAGGGTCAAGCTAAATTCATCTCCCAGATTTCCATGATGATAAGTTTAACTTAAATAGAAAATTAAACTTTAATTAAATAATTTGTGTTTAAAAGATCAACGCAGATTTAGCAATATAGGTTGTATTCAAAGAGAGCTATTGCTTAATTTTAAACTCAATTCAGTAAGATCTATTTAATTCATAAATTCGACTGTCCAAGTTTGAATTTTAGACAATTTTGATATCATTTATATTTAACAGCTAAATCTATATAATGCTAGTTGACTATAAAAAAATATCAGTTTTAAAATATATATTCACTTCAGATCAAATTTTTAAAACAATTAGAAAACACATTTTCAGGTTTAACCATTTAACAGGAACAGTTCTGATCCACTGTTTCTGTACCAATGTTAACGTTTTTTGTACATCATCGATACTGTTACTAAACAATTTAAAAGGAACTGTTCTGATCCACTGTTTCTGTACCAATGTTAACGTTTTTGTACATCATCGATAATGTTACTAAACAATTTTACAGGAACAACTCTGCTTCACAGTTTCGATACCAATGTAAACGTATTTGTACATCATCAATGCTGTTACTAAACAATTAAACAGGAACAGTTCTGCTCCACTGTTTCTGTACCAATGTTAACGTATTTGTACATCATCAATGCTGTTACTAAACAATTAGACAGGAACAGTTCTGCTCCAATGTTTCTGTACCAATGTTAACGTATTTGTACATCATGCAACATGACGTTAGTAAGTCAAAAACAACAGCGAAGTAGTAAGCATAAACCTATTTTGGAATTTTATTGACACAATATTGTATTGTCGTGCCATTCCGTGCTTATCGTTCCTCATAACCAGACACATTACAGTATGTAGTTATGGTACATGGATTGAAGCTCTCCATGTTGGAATCAATATGCTTTCAACATGGATAAACTACCATGGGCATTCCTTAATTTGTCATAGTTGGGTTCTTTTTCGATTTCTAGACGTAAAAACCGGAAATGCTCTTTTAAACGTCTCATTTCCAGTACAGCTCAAACAGGAAAAAATCACTGTATGCATTGCATTTACCGTAAACACACTCATTGAATACAAAAATGCTCCGACCGGAAGTTCAAAAAGGAGCCAAGCGAATAAAACCGAGCAGAACCTATTTCCGCTTCCGGAATGTTTGACCGATTTGTTACTGAATGTGCAAACCATGAAATTGTGATGCATAAACCGAAGAGTTCTTTAAAACTTTAAACAATTATACGGGGCAAGTAATTGTTCATTATTAAACTTAGAAAAGAAACTTTTTTTTAACTTTTGTGGAATGAAAAATACGTAATACTATATTGATGCGTATATCATTAGACATTTCCAGTTGTTTTTGAAACTATTATTTTTATTTTAACATGTTAAATTCAAGGTACGTGGGGTCTTCTTTCCTAGCTCTTTAGTCATCATTACAATTTTGAGTATTTTGAAGAGTTTTTCTTCCCCTCCTCATACTGTTATATAATACCTAATTCTCTTTATTACCATGATATATAATTTATTAAGTACATAAAAACATCCTCAAAGTAAATACTAAGACTTCATCATAAATGAACGATGATTTTAATATAGAATATATATATACTTGGAAATTAACAGGCTCTGGCCCCACGTGAAACTGATTGAAAGTTAAAATCATAGCGCCGTAAATACTCCACGTGTTGCTCATTACAAAATATTCACGCCGTGTAATGTTTATCACCGATATTAAGACAAAATGTTGTGTGTAGCTACAATTACGTAGTTGTATCCCATGGTTGATGCTATATAGACATATAAACTATGATCTCTTGTAAATAACTTGAACATTCGATTACAAACTCCATCATTAAACACTATAACCTTATAACACAAGACTGCTTTTTTTTTTTAATTCCTCTGGACCTTAGAGTAGACTTTTCCAATAAAAATCCCGTATGTCATCTGTCCGTCGTAAACTTTTTACATTTCCGAGATCATTTGATCAATTTCAACCAAACTTTGTAGGAAACATCTAAACGGGACGGACATTCAGTTTTGTTCAAATAAGGGGACTCAGAACAGGGGGCGTCACTAGGGTCAAAAACGTCAAATTTTCTAAAAATATAATAAACTACACGTATATTAAGTGTACATTAAATGCTTTGGTATGAAGTAGCCTTAGGGCATGGTCAACCAAGTTTTTTTTTCCAAGACGGAATCCAGGGTTCAAAAATAGGTTATGCGCTTTTGGGTAAAAGTTGAACACCATGGAAAATCTGTTAACTTTTCTCATTTTCGACTTCTTCTCCAAAACTGTTAGAACAAATACAACCAAACTTGGTCGAAAGGATCCTTACGGAAAGATGACTAAAATTTGATCAAATGATAGGGATCGACCCCTAGGGAGCACCACTTTATAGGAGGGGGCAAGATGGGGAAATTTGACAAAATTTCAACATCCTCTTGTAATAAACTAAAAGGACTAGAACTTCGTGCTTTAATATGAAGTAACAAATGGAAATAGAGAACAAAGTTTTTCAAAGCGTGACACTGGGGTTGAAAATGATGTTACGTGTTTTGGGGTCAAAAGTTAAATGCTATTGGTAAAGAACATACGTTAACGTTTTACATTTTACATATAGATATATATTATTTCAAATCAATATGATTTATATGTGCATGTTGTTTTGACTTCATCCACCAAACGATTCGTACATTACGATGTCCGTACAATATGATGAAACACAAAATTCACATTTCGCGAGCTTTTTTCATTAATGGCCATGCATGATGAGCTTTTTTGTAAGAAGCTCATCGTGCATAGCCATTAATGAACATCTGACGACAGCTCGAACTAATCATTTTTGTGTGTACCAGTTTATACACGGTGCAACAAGAAAATTTTCACTGTGCGATAAGTATGTCGGATCTTAAGATGTAATTACAATTAGACAGTTATTGTTTATATAACATAAGCTTGCTGCTTTACGTAACAACAATAAAACATGAAACACACGATGGGTATGCCCCATAAAACATCTATCACTTTTATATTACATGTGGTGTGGCTCGTTTTTCTTTCTCACGTGAAATGTATTTTAAGCAGCGTATACACGTGATGCGTGTCTGACCTAATTATATCGTGACGAAGGACTTGAGTTGAGAATTTAACTTTAAATTCTTTTAAAAAGTTTAAAATTGCTTTAGATTTTAATTGGAAGTTAGTTTCTATTACCATGGTAACGGCTAACGTATTCTGACACGTTTCGTATATTCGTTACTTTATGATTAATTGAATTCTTTCAGTTTTATAATTTTAGAGTTCTGATAACTTTCCTTTGCACGCGAGATTTCGTCCTGCAAACTTATTCTGACACGTTTTAAATTTTTCGTTACTTATGCTTTCTTGAATCCTTTGAAAGTTCTGATAGTTTTCCGTTGCACGCGAGATTTCGTCCCTGATCTTGTATAGACTGGTTACCTTCCCTGATACTTAATGCAATATGGGTTTGTATGACACAACTGGGAACCCGTTTAGATCTTGCAAAAAATAGTTTTTGGTCATTGCTTTGCAAAACGATTCTTTATATGCCTCATTTTGTTAACAGTTAGCACAAGTTATAATTTCTGATCAAATAAAATGAGAACAACCATTGAAAATGTGAGTAAATTGTTGGTTCTTATTTCACCCTTCCTGTAAAGTTACACTTTGAATCTTTAACGAGTTAACGAGAAAACTCAAACAAATAAAAGTGTATTGTTGTATGAACTATATCATTGATATGACGTTATAATTATAACATAGGTTATTATCATTTTAAAAAGGAAGTTTTGCAAAGTTAATTAAATGGTATTAGGATGTTAATATGATATTAAAACAACATATACTCAACATCATTAAGATTACTCACTTTAAACATGAAATATTTTTTCAAATACGCAATAAATCTTCTCATTTATATTATTTCTATAAGTCAAAGGTGATAAATGAAACCAAATAATGTATCACATAACATATTCACGTCATTGGTTCCAAAGCTCAGGGTCGGAGACCAGTCTACGGAAATTCCTATGCAAAAGTTACAGCTGTGCAGTTGACCCAGTTGTCTTGGGAGAACACATAAGATATAAGTGCGCATGACAGAAATTTGCACAATCCGGTCTATTGTGCGCTATAGTAAAGTTAAATTCAATCAAGAGTGATTCCGAATTTGATTTCCGCTTCCTGTTAATGACTGTTCCCTCGTCATTGTTTACCACGCCGCCATTTTGTAACGTCAAACAGACGGTAGATTGTTGACTGTTTTTCACTGGTTTAACTAGGACACGCAGTGAAAAACCCGAAACATATTTGAAGCCTCGGGAAATTTGCAACATTTTAAAGCACGTATGAACTCAGTATTGTATGAATTTATTTTGAATCGCCTTAATCAGAGCGGAACAAGTTGAGCGAAAACGAGTATATCATAAAATGAAATTCTGTGACGTTATTATAACGTTGATTTGGCATTAAGCAGAACCTCAGCGAGATAGAACAATAACGGTAAACGTTGTTTTCGACATGTTACAAGCAAATACCAATTGTATAAAACAAAAATGTATTAAAGAAGCGATATGAACCAAACAAACTTTACCGTACTTTCAATACAATTCATATTATTTACCTAAAGATGTTGATATGATCGTGGTTATTGTGTCTTTGTTCTAATATTTAAACATATTTCAATCGTCTTCGTCTTTTCCTTTTTCGTTCTTCCCCTTCAGCATATAGCTACCTTTAAAACTGTATTAAGCACCTGGTGTTAAATGGTCTATTCAAGTACAAACTGTTAATTTAAACAATTATTATTTATTGAATGTTGAAGTACTATTTTATTGTAACTACATTTAGAAGGAGGTGGCTATACGTAAGATTAATCTTGTTGCCAAACCCTAATGTCATTTTGTTATGTAAATGTTTTTAATTACTGTCATAAAATATTGTTTAAACAAAACATTGACTTCGTCAAAGAGAACCTCCTTTTAATTTTAATAAAGAACACTGCGATTACAAGACGTCTGTTTGCATTGTGTTTAGAACGTAGGAGCGTGGCGTTTGGAATTCTTTCTGTTCGCTTCCCAAATATTTTGAATGCAAACACCTGTTTTAAAAAACAATATCTTTAAAAGAATTAATGTAACAGAAGTGAAATAAATATTTGAACTATCAAGCAGTCTTTTGATCGCATAACTTAACGGAGGTCTTTAATGTAAACAGACATATTGAAATTCAATATGGCGTATTTTGATACCACCATATAAGCAATTATCATATAGTCAAAGCCAACGTGATTTAAATGAACACAATAGCTTTCTGGCAAGAATACATGGCATTGCGTGTAATACGTCATGTAAATCTCGCATCGTACGAGAATTAGTACGATAATTGACATCATTACACGACCAGGTGTCAGTGAATAGAGAGGTCTCGGTGTTATTAGAGGGGTTCCGAAGCACACAAACACCTGATCATTAACTGGTTATAAACAAACACTACACCTTCAAATTCGGGACCACCTACGATCTGATTGTTAATACTAAAACATTGATACATCTTTAAAACCAAAGTGTGCTGTTTTATGAGGTTAAAATTGGTTTTAGTCACATTGTTACCTTCCAATTGTGGAAAGGTGTTCAGAATGGAGCTTTCATGTTCCGCGTGTACCACATACAAGACACACGACGCCATGGAAATGTTGTTTACTTTGTTTTATTCAAATCGCTGTGATGTAATATTTCCCGTTTTCTTGTATTATAGTTTTCGGTGTCAAAATGGTACCAACTTTTGACATAATTGGATGGTCAACATCAAAGTGACAAAGACGCTTAAAACACATTACAAAATGTATAACAAAACTATGTACATGTAACAGGCTGACAGTGTTTATCGTAAAATAAGGAATGTTATGTATTTATGATGTGATGACCACATTCAGTAAAATTGTGTAACGAAGATGATTCGATGCTAAGTGTCTCATATTGTCGTACACCATGTGTAGCATTACATCATGTGTCATCTTCGACGTGCATTTACCCTCGCCCACGTAATTAAGATATCTTAATTTTCAATCTGAAAAGTGTGCTACCAGGACGATATAAAGATTTATATGAAGACGATATATAAATAAAACGATTAGGACAACAGAAAGATTTATTCAGATGATATAAAGATTTTATCTGGCTTTTGAATATAGTAATGTGTAATTAGATTGTTGTCTTTTAATTTCCAATGAAAAAAACTTACTAGACCATGATAGGAACTAGGAACGTACTTCCTACCATTATCCGCGAGCGTGTATACTCTATTGCACTTTTTCTGTATCTTTCATTACCATATAAGGAATGTCGCTGTTACCATGACGTCCAAAGTGGACACTGTATGGAAAAGAGTAGGTTTGTGGTCGTACGATGAATTTTGTACAGGAACGTTTGTTTGGTGCGTAGATACGACAAAAGGGTACGCTGACGATGATAAGTTCGAACACTGACACGATAAAGACGAGTCAACAAGATTATAGAGTCCTATTCTACCACCTCCATTTTACCAGTCATCGTTGGTATGTATGATGCAAAGTATATTGCACGTACAGTACACCGTAGGGGGATCTGTGAAGGGAGATAACTGGCAGTAGGCCACATTAATTGGTTTGTGTCCGTTTTTTGTTTGTAATATGAATTATATGAACAATATGTACCAGTCCTATTCTACCACCCTGATTTTGACAGTCATCGTTGGTATGTATGATGAAAAGTATATGGCACTTACAATATACCTTAGAAAAGTCGTCAACAAGATGAAACAGTCCTATTCTACCACTACACACGGATCCTGTCATAAAGTCATCGTCGGCATGTACGATTTAAAATATATTGCACATACTGTGCACCATAGAAAGATCTGTGAAGGGAGATAACTGGCAGTAGGCCACCTTAATTGGCTCACGTTTCCGTTTTTGTCTGAAATATAGACCCGTGATTGATCAAGATTAAGTATGCTCTACTATTGGTTAATTATCACGTCTACATAGAAGACACTATCAGTAAAACTCTCAATCACGACTTCGTTAAAGCACGTGCGCGCGCGCTGTAAAACACGCGCAATCTGATACGATCTTTGATGTAATAAAACATTTGGCAAGAATCTCAGGGATAACTCGGATCACGGTTTGTAGAGGATTCTGTTTTTTTAAGTCCGTCTCCTCTCACTCCTAATTAAAGTAGAAGTCAGGATTAAGAAGTTCACGTCTACATCACAGTTGAGAAGTTCTCGGCAGACGTTCTTGTGAAACAAATGATTTGAGATCAGATGACGTCATGCAAATTAAACGTGCCATAAATCAGCATGGAGGAACTATTCAAAGGGTCATAAACTGTAACGTTTTGAACGCCAGTTTAAATAAGTTGTATAAAGCACGGGTTTATTATCTGAAATTGCTTATATCAATGTTCGAAGTTTTGCGTGTGATATTTACATGTATTTGATATCAATTAACTTATAAGTAATTCTAAAACTACAAAATTGCAACTGGCATAGTTCACCAATAAATATTAAATCTATCAGAGTAAAAGCAAACCCTCTGCTTGAGAGAACCTCGTCAAAGATTGCATGCCTTGTTACGAATCAACCGACATCAACGGGCGCTCAATAGAAAATACAGAATAGACAAAACCTAGATCAACCAAAGCTTTGAAGCCAAAAAAGGAAGGTAAGTGATCTTGATATTGTCAAGGACAAAAACAGACCCCAACAACGCTGTAACATAGCCAACAATTATAAAGCATTTGGCCTTACTTCGTGTGTAATCTGCTCTAACACCAAGCCCAAATCGTATTTTGAACAATTTCATGTTAAGATCATTGTGGAGATTTTAACCTGGTTATTGACCCAAAAATAGACTACTTTAGCTATTTACATACAAATAATAAAAATGCAAGAGAAGCAGTTTACAATATAAAGAAAATTCATCTTTAGTTGATACATTACGAGTATTTAATCCTAACACAAGACGATATACATGGAGGAAAAAATCCATTAAAACAGGCTAGATTAGACTTCTTTCTAATTAGTGAACATTTATTAAACTTCAAGCATGGAATCAAGCTATAGGTCTGACCATTCAATGGTCGTATTAAACTTAGTATTTAACACATTTCAAAAAGGGAAAGGATTATGGAAAATGAATAACTCATTATTATTTGACAGTGAATACATTAGGACCATAACAGAAGGAATTGTAAATATTGAAAAACAGTATATTCTACCTGTTTATAATGTAAATAAGATACATGAAATTCCAAAGGATGAAATTCAGTTTATAATTAACATTCAGCTATTTTTAGAAACTCTTCTAATGCATATACGTGGGAAAACCATATCTTGTTCATCATATAAGAACAAACAGTATGAAAATGAAGAAATACGTCTGATTAAACAAATAGATGAATGTGAACAAATTAATGACATAACAAATGTTGAAAAATTTCAGTATAAACTTAAAACACATCGAGAGGTAAAAATAAAAGGTTCAATGATCAGATTAAAAGCACAGTGGATCGACAAAGGGGAAAAAGTCACAACTTATTTCTTGCAATCTTGAAAGTAAAAAAGTTACTAATAAAATAATTCATAGTATAGCAAAGGGAGATAATACACTAATAACAAAGCAAGATGAGATATTTTCTGAAGTAAAGAAATTTTATGAGAACTTACTCACTGAGAAAACTGACCTAGAAAAAGTAAATTTAAATGAGTTGCTAAGGGATTGTGATGAAGTTCCAAAGTAAAATAAGAATGAATCTGATGATTTAGAAGGCTCTATAACTTATTCAGAAGCTTCCAACAAATTACTCTGACGGCTTTTCTGCAGAATTTTTTAAAATCTTTTGGAAACATTTAGGCATTTATGTTGTCAGGTCTTTAAATTTTGGCTATTATTTACATGAATTATCGGTTACACAGACACAAGGAATTATAACTTGTATTCCAAAAGAAAATAAACCGAAACAATTTTTAAAAAAAAAACTGGCGTCCATTATCTCTACTCAACACTGTTTACAAAATAGCTTCTGGTTCAATCGCAAATAGATTCAAAAAAGTTTTAAGTAAGTTAATACACTCATATCAAAATGGTTTCATTACTGGGAGATATGTTGGAGATAATACAAGATTAATTTATGATATTATGGAGTATACAGAATCAAAAAACATACCAGGACTACTTTTAACTGTCGATTTTGAAAAAGCTTTCGATTCAATATCATGGAATTTTATTCAAGAAACATTGTCTTTTTTTAATTTTGGCAAATCGATTTGTCATTGGATTAAAACTTTTCAAAAACATATACATTCAGCAATTAATCAAGGGGGCAATTTATCTGAATTTTTTTAAAAATAAGTCGTGGCTGCTGACAAGGGAACCCCGTCTCTTCTTATGTTTTTATTCTATGTTCAGAGATTCTAGCTATAACAATAAGGAATATGACAAAAGAGTATAAGGATGGTGGAATAAAAATGATAAATATACAAGCTTTCATAACCTCAATTAAGATAAAATGGATAAATAGGCTCATGAATGAAGGCAATCAAAGCTAGAAAATAATAATAAATTAGTCAATAGACACGCACAAACTCATTAACTGTGGAGTACATTTAAGGATTGAATCATGTTATGTTGAGGTTTATACCCCCGTAAACCTCTACATAACATGATTTAATCCTTATATTTACATTAAGCCTAGTTTTGATAATTTGTTTCTTTTTTCTGCT
>JAUMGZ010078787.1:0-18232 GCA_032359645.1 Pododesmus macrochisma | reverse complement strand
GTCCATGGACATTGGCAAACAATAAGAAAACTTTGGACGCACACAGAAAAATGAACCAAATATACATTTATTAACTATAAAAGGTCCGATTTACTGCCACCGTTATTCTTTTTACCATTAAGATATTGAGTAAAGTGTCGTTCTTAATGCAACGCCAACCTGACTAGTAAGGAATATTTGAAATTGTTTGAATTATTGCAAATATTATCTTTTACATGTGGTTTTAGTAGTGTTAAAGGTTAACATGTTTGGAAGTGAGTTTTGTCCTCATTGACATCGGGTTTACAAAACCCGTCTTTCGTCATTGACATCGGGTTTACATAACCCGTCTTTCGGCTTCGTAGCTTTGATTTATCGAGGTCTTGTCTATTATAAAATCACAATTTCATTTTCCATGTAGCGTCCCGTTTGGCTCCTCACTTCATAAATCTGTCGACATCGCGTTCATCCTAAGTTCATTCTCTTTGTATTGTCCATTAATGAGGGCTACGCATATTTTCTATTCGTTGTTAGCAAGTGAGGAAGTTGTTGTTTTTATTTATGGTGGTATTAAATGGCTTGAAACTCGTTAATTGGTTTTCAAAATTGAACGAGTTGCACATGTACAATGAAAAAAATGTCGTCAGTCGAGCTTCTGTGTTACAACAAGATCACACGTATATCTCTTAGCCGCTTACATATTTTGTGTAAGGTTCCTGTTGAAATGGCTGATACTATTTCGTCAGGTGAGGAGCCCTGTCTCATAACACATCGTCAATGCATGCACATGGCGTTTCATGGCAGAATACAGTTCACATTTTCTACCGTTGAAGTTTTGTCATTGTTTTCCGTATAAGTTAGACGCTTCCTTTTCGAAACACAAGAAGGAGATTTTGAATGAAGTTGATAGCCGTTTGGAGATTTCGAAGTGTAGTGAGCGTAGTAAAACGGTAGAAGTTAAATTTCAGTTTGAAGGAACATAATTAAAAACAGATTCAACAAAGAGAGATTGGACGAGCTTTCCAGCATACGACAGTCTAGGGCAATAAGAGCAAGTTTAAAAGTTGTGGACATTGTTAGTTCATCCGAGAAACCTACTAAATTAGGAAACAATGTGTTACGTATAGGTGATACGCATGGATGAGACACTGCAAAAATCAGACTGATTTACGAGCTTTAAGGAAAAGGAAAGAAAAAGCATAATGTTACATGTACGACTTATTTTAGGTTATTTGCCAAATTATAGGGATAAACAACAAGACTATTGTTGGCCAGCAGCTTTTTTGTGTTCAAGGACGAGTACAGAGAAACCCGATATGGACAACAGTTCAACTACCAAGGCGATAAACGTGGGTCAAATCGAAGCTGCTTTTACTGTAAAGTCGAAGGTCCCTGGGCTGGAAACTGCACCAGAAGAGTTAAAAGGGTTGTCAGTAGAAAGGGTTGCCATACACCGGAATGACACGCAGGCATCGAGTTTTTAGTTAATAAATGTGTATTTGATATTTTTGTTCTGAAAAATGTTTTCTTTTTGTTTGCTCATTTCCATGGACTTACGGCTTTAGCATATCGTTTTGATTTTCGAATTTTCTACTTAAAGTCTGTACCATCTGCGACGCAGTCAACAACAGCATAAAAACAAGTGATAATGATCAAGAAATGGTAAGCATGCTGACCAATCTCAAATCAAAATAGAGATTCAAAAATTTTGAATAACAATGAGTCAGCTTTCAATCATAGTAAATATGTTGATAAAGCCATTCGTGATTTGCTAATGATAGGTGATATTATTGTGACTGATAGTCCACCATTCGTAGTAAATCCGTTCACTTCGTCGGTAAATTCTTCGGGGAAAGAGAGGGTGATTTTAGATCTTTTGCACGTTAATGATTTTATTGATACAAAAAGATTTAAATATGAAAGCGTTTAAGAGGCATTATTGTGCACTTTTCAAAATGATTTTAATTATAAATATGATTTAAAGTCTGGATATCATCAAAAGTGTTTGGGTTTTCATGGCAATATTCTGGTAGTCCACTGGGGCACGTGGTGCGCCCATTTGTTAAAAGGTGGAGAACATTAGGGTTCAGAATCATTGTATATTAAGATGACGGTGTTATGGATCGAGGATAATTTTCAGTCCAAATGAGAGATTGTAATATCGTTCGTTATGATTTACTGAAATTTGTTTTTTGCCAAACCATGATATCATGTTATGGTTTCCATGTCAGAAGCCTGATTGATTGGGATTTGCTTGTGCATTCAGGACGTTTTCAGCTTGATAAGATTGAACAATTTCTTGGACGTAGAGCAAGTATACTCTCTGGTGATGTTTTACCTCTTTCCCTACTGCACACGACCCCAAGGAACTATATTTCATAATATGTGGTCAGATGAGAACAATTCCAAAAGAAAAATATTGGCGAGAACTTAATCTGTTGAGTTAGCTTTAAAGACATAATGTAGCTCTTTGAAGGAAAAGTGTGTTCAGGTCTACACATAAATTCAAAATTTGTTCAGAAATATGTTTGGAGGTAGACAGTACGAAAGTAGAGCTGGTTTGTGCCTCCTGCTCATTTATTTTGCAGAATTTAAAGGTTTTTACATCATTGTTCAGGAAAAAGTGCCTTGATTGTACCCAAATCGAAGGAAGACTTCCGTTTTAGGCCTTTGTCGTTTTCTTCAAATAATAGGATGTTTCTGTCTTTTGGTAAAGAAGTAATCAAGTACGAAAAACCACGCAATTACTACGTAGGTGGTTCACAAATTAAAAGTATATTTTCAAGGACCAGGTTCTCCTTTAAAGTGTTGGCTCTGGAGCAAATATTTTTATAATATATCAGGTTCTTTTGTTATGAATTTGTTGCTCACCTGATCTTTAATTTGAAATATTTTGAGTCCTTTATATCTTTTGAACAAAACATTAGCGTGTTATTGTGACACATGAAGATGCTCAAGCTTCAATGCAGCCATTACAGAGATACGTCCGTATGCAAAAAAACATGAGATGATAAATATATATTTAAAACAGTCACATAAGTATAGACATCGCATTGATAAATGTAGCATAAATGGTCTTAGGGGTAGACTCTGGGTTTTTTAATTTTGATATTTAAAATTACCTTTTTTGTCTCTTTTTAAAACTAAATATAAAGTAACTTGAGTTATTTAAATAGAAAGAATAGAATGAACTGGAATAAGAATAGAAGTAAACTATGAAATAAGCATGGAACAAAAAAATCACCTTCTTACTATTTGTGGCAACAAACTAAAGGTAAAAAGTAGCTCAATATGTTATAACCTGGTCTTAGTGAAGTTTGACGTGTACATTTGAATGTCTTATTGTTTTTGTATTGCTTTACCTGAACTTTTTTGGGATTTCCTCTTTGAAGTTGATGTTTTGCTGAACTAAATTAATTGTAATAGTAAACTTCGAGAACATACGATAAACTCTAACATGCAAAATACATAAAACAAATAGCAAACAAGATTAGTTCATCATTGAAACGAACAGAATATTGGATCCATTGATGAGTAATAAGGTTACAATAAAAGATGAAATGTGATATTTTCTAACAATAACAATATGAAACAAAAATACGAGTTATAAAAGATAGATACATTATGGTTTACAATAAGCTCAGGTGTGCTGTTCCGGAAAGATTTCTTTGATGGCCACACAACGCACTGTTTGTGTATAATTACGTGCATTGTTATAACTGTTTATCTCTCTCGTCATATTATTCTTCAAGAGAGACCTATAATTACAAGCTTTGTAATCCAAAGACCCTTAAAAGTATATATAACTGATACAATTATTCGTGTTAAGCGCACATGGTATCTTTGTATATTATGTCAACATTTAATCATAGATACTAGTGATAGATATCATGCATATATTCTAGTATTGATGCTTGAAGTTTAACAACAGGTAATTTCTTTTTTACCTTTTTGTGGCAGGTAAGATGATTTTTACGCTCGAATATTTTTATTTATGGGACGAGAGTGTCTCGAACAGAGTATTCGCTCTTTTCTCTTATAAATATTATATTTATATTGGAGGCATGCTTCAGATTGCATTTTCGTATTCTATCAACAAACCAGATATTGAACAATTTGGTCATATGAGATGAATTGGCGGGTTTCCTGCTAGCACATTTATCTTTCATCTTTTAACAGTGTCCTTTTTAATTTACCTATATTTTAACATCATTGGTACATCTTTATTTCATTTACAACCATTGATTATTATAACAAATTTAGATTTATTGACGTACCAACTATTATTCTACCGGATTTCTTAAACTACATTTTAAGAAAAAAAATCTAATATATATGTTATTTTAAAAGACAAATTAATACTGTGTTTTAAAATGTTATGTCGATACATTGAGGTTTTAATTTGCTTTAATAAAGCAACAAATATGATTCTCATTGAATTCTATCATTTGGTTTAACTTTTAAATCTAAACGCCAATTGGTTACTTTTTTCATTTATAGTTTTACTCTGTTTTCAACTTTGTTTTACAGATTGTTGTACCAGAGGTAAAAGAGAAACTCTACCCCTATATAACTATGGAGAAAAATGGATACGGTATGTATGAACAATTTAAAAGCTTTTAATTTGAGCAAAAACTAAGCGTTTTATTTTGACACACGTAAAGATGCTCAGACTTCATTGCAGCTGGTACAGAGATACGTTCATTTGCCAAAAACCATAGATTAATAAATGTATATTTAAAACAATCGCCTTAAATATTGACATCTCATTGAGAAATGGAAAGATCAGGCGGTGAGGAGCATTAAATGTATAAATAGAAGAGAAATAAAGGAAGAAACATAAATAGGTTATTAGTTGTTAAATCAGGTAATGCTCAGAGTTCTGTTATTATATTTAGTTTACATCGTACACTGCACGTAAACTTTGGAAAAAACACATCACTGCATGCGTTCCAGTTGACAATTAATTTATTAAGATGGTTATATACCACCAATTATTGGCAGGATCTGCGTCATAGAACTAATAGTGAGTACGAAACACCAAGACGCTATTCAAAATACCTTAGTCCATGTGAAAATGGGGAAGCGCACAAAAACAAATACAAGACGATAGCCTACGTTATCGTAATATGCACATAATAACAATTTTATTTTGGATCTAAGGTTTCGATTTTTTAAGCAGGAGCATTATTGTTTTTATTTGCATAAGTCATTGTTGTAACGTATTGTTTTGTTTTTAAGCTTTTACTTTTTCAAATTTATTGTGATTGTTAATTTTAAACCAGTGTTTCTTCGGTATTTTTAACTGTTAAAGAATATGAACTCTCATGGCGTAAAATAATCAACCAAAGATAATGTGTTCCATTAATTTTAAGCATTGGCCACTATAAATTATTTGTCCCGGAATGTACTATATAGCTAGACATTGAGCGAGTTTAGAATAAAATATCAATAATAGAAACTTGATAGTGACTTTACTCCAAATAATTTTTAGATAGAACGCATTTTCTTGACAAAATGTAAAATTGAACAATTTCAAAAAACAGTTTTTCATTTGAAGACACGATTTAAAGAACAATTTATTTAGAAAAAGAAGACAGCTTCGGGAATAATTCATGTGGTTAACTCAAATACTTATATCACTTTAAAAATACCTACTTGTTTTCATAAGCCAAAAATAAGTGCACTTTATTTTGTATGTATAAATAGATTAATTTGTTAAATACCTGAAATTGTTCCATTTTATATATTATCTAATTATTTTTTACAGGGTAAACTATAGGTTACCTTGATGATTGGTTTGAATTATTTTCATTTCTTTCAACAAAGTTATGTTGGAGTGTTATATTTCAGCTATGTGAGAGTGTTATATTTCCGTCTAATCAGGTATATCTTATTGATATTGAGGGGTGTCTCACACGGAGTTTTGGCTCTTTCCTCTTATAAATATCATATTTATCTTAGGCATGTTTCAGATTGCATTATTGTATTATTAAAAAAAATATTTTATTTTTATGAAGACCAACCAAATACTCCGAACGGGGTTGATGTTGAGAAATTGCCGCACAGTCGATCGGTTGCTAAACCATGCGTATACCGAAGGGAGATTTATTACATAGCCATGACTCTACTTCTCGGGGCATCTTTGGTCATT
The DNA here is from genome assembly GCA_032359645.1 of Pododesmus macrochisma. Taxonomy (NCBI): domain Eukaryota; kingdom Metazoa; phylum Mollusca; class Bivalvia; order Pectinida; family Anomiidae; genus Pododesmus; species Pododesmus macrochisma. Next base: position 12,099 of record JAUMGZ010078787.1, on the reverse strand, counting down.
GTAATTCTCTATTTCACAGGTAACTACCAGTTTCTCTTTATAATTATCCTTGAATTTAGAATTATCAGTTTTATTATATAGCTAGAGGAACGTTTAGGTCGAGCATTATAGTGCGCTTAATCGCAGGGCTAAAATGAAAATACTTCAACACGTTTCTTCGATACATTAAAATATTTTGTGGATCTTTCATAATAAGAGAATATTAAGAACAAATATTGCCAATATATGTCCCGCCCGTCGCTAAATTCACTTTCTATATTCGAATCGTCCGAGTGATAGAATTTGAATCAAAATCATAAATGCTCGATAAGACTTGCAAAAAGGAGCACATGCACTTGTTTCGAAAGTTCTTATTATTGTGATAATTGATGCGTTTGCATAGATAATCTGTTTTTAGAAACCACATGATATGGCATACTTTCTATGGATTTCATATACTTTCAGTGTTGAATACAAAGGACGACACGAAAACGGTTGTAGCTGGTGAGTAAACCAATATACAGTACATTGTTAATATTTGCTTTGGTGTACCTAATTTAAGGAAATTTCAGGGGAATTAGAAAAAAAGTTTGCTTCAAATCTAAGAAAAAATGTTTTATTATACATTTTTTAAAGAAAAATAATAAAGGCTTTTGAATAACTTTCAATTTGTTAAGTAAGGTATACTTACCGGCGTTCATATTAAAATTGTGTACGTATTAATATTTCAATGATAATATTTTATGTCTAGATTAGTTTTAAAAAACACTGATGTGAATTAATTTGGTAGTAATAAAAAGATGTAGTTTCATATTTACCTGAATTCTTTAATATTGTTCTTGACGGAAATCTCTCTTCCACCCCCTTAATCTAAGCTTACTTTTTAGTCCATCTGGACCAAAGGTCCAAGGTGGACTTTTCTCAAAAATTCCAGTCCGACGTCCGTCGTCTTTATCTTTTCACATTTTCAACATCTTCTCCTATACCACTGCACTAATTTCATTCAATCTTGGTAGGAAGTATCCCTAGGGGAAGATGATTCAGATTTATTCAAATGACGGGAATGGGCCCCAGGGGGCACCACTAGACTAAAACGGGTAACATTTGACAAAACTTCAAAAATCTTCTTCTAATAAACTAAAAGGCCTAGAGCTTAATGTTTTGGTATGTAGTAACTTTAAGGCAAGAAAAACCAAGGTAGTTCAAGGCATGACCCTGGGGTCAAAAATGGGTTATGCGTTTTTTGGTCAAAGTTCAACACTATGGCAAATGCGTTAGCTTTTATCGTTTTCGACTTCTAGTCCAAAACTGCTGGACCAATTTCATCCGAACTTAGTACAAGGCATCCCTAGGGGAAGGGGATTCAGATTTGTTAAGATGATTAGGTTTGGCTCTCAGGGGGCGCCTTTTTGGGGCCCAAATTTGGAAAATTTTACAAACTTTCAAAAATCTTCTTCTGATAAACTAAATGGCCTAGAGCTTAATGCTTTAGTATGTAGTAACTTAAGGGCATTTATAACGCAGTTTGTTCAAGGCGTGACAATGGGGTCAAAAAGAGGTTACGCGTTTTTTGGTCAAAGTTCAACACTATATATATATATATATAATATATAGCAAATGTGTTAACTTTTCACTTTTTTAACTTCTTGTCCTAAACCACTGGACCTATTTTTTCCAAACTTGTTAGGAAATATCACTAGGTGAAGAGGATTCAGATTTGTTAAAATGAAGGGGCTTGGTCCCAATGGGGTTTCACTAGGGGACAAAATGTTTGAAAAAGTGTTAATTTTTCAAAAACCTTCTCCTGATAATCTAGAAGGCAAAGAGCCTAATGTGCTAGTATATAGTAACTTTAGGGCATGGATAACTAAGTTTGTTCAAGGCGTGATCCTTGGGTCAAAAATGGGTCACGCGTTTAGGGGTTAATTTCAACACTATGTGAATTATGTTAATTTTTCGCATTTTCGACTTCTAGTCCAAAACTATTGAATTAATTTCACCCAGACTTGATTAAATGAATCCTAGGAGAAGGGGGTTCGGATTTGTTCAAATGAATGGTTAAGGTCATAACTTAAAGGCATAAAGAACCAAGTTTGTTTAGGGCATGACCTCTGGGTCAAAAGTATTCAAATGCAAATATTTAGTTTTTGGCCTATTTCAACCAGATAGACGTTAAGGTTCGATGGGCCTCTTGTTTTATTGAATGCATTGAGGCAGTCTTTTGATTATAAATATCAAAATATTAATACAATATCTCTGCTGACGAAACAGACCTAAACTTGAGTGAAAGTCAAAGATGGATTATCGCCATAATAATGCAATTCGTCTTCCATCCATTCATCCGGCGTTGACTTTCACTTTTCAACTAAACACACACACATATATATATATATATATATATATATAAAGAATTTGATTCGCAGTGTCCAGTAAATATAGATACAAATGTAAAAATGCACAAACACGAAGAGTTGTAAAGCATAAGCGCTTTCATTATCTCCTGTAGATGCTTCATTGCATGGTTACATAGGTTTCATGTATTAGCCTTTGGGCATGAAGCACTAACTTTTTTCAAGGCGTGACCCTGGATTGAAAATAAAAGGCGCCAAAAAGGGGCAAACATGCGGAAATAATAAATTTAAAAAATCTAACTAAAATCCACGTATATAGCTACGTTTGGACGTTGAGCACCAAGTTTGTTCAAGGCATGACATGATGGGGCCAAATAATAGGTCATATCACGGCCGTAGCCTGTGGGGCATTGTAGGGCAATTGATTTAATTTGATTTCAATCAGTAAATTGTATGCATTATAGCAAACTGAAAATTTTAAAAGCGGAAAAACATTGATGAGATCAAAGGATATAATATGCACTATGGTTACACGTTATGGAGAATATGTCTTTGTTTTCAGGTGACTCTTTGGCAGCTCAGGCAGGAGACATTGTAACTACCGAAACACCGACCACTACAGGTATGTATAAAACGGTAATCAAGAAACGAATCAACAGAGCAAATAAAGGTTACTGATCAACAACATTCACATCGAACGAAGCAAAATATTGTAACACAACCACAGCACATCTCACTACAAGTCAACCAAAACAAATCAGACGCTGTTACATGAAGCAAACAAAATGTGAGTCCTGAACCAAAAAGAAATCTTTAGTTAAGACAGATAACATCTGAATTAGAGGTACTGACAACTAAGAAAAAGCCAACAGTCGCAGTCAAATAAAGACACCTGGAAATGTCTACACAACTGTTATATGTTATTGTGTACGCAAACGAGGAATTTTAAATTGGATTCTATCAGTTTCAAGGCATTCAGGTAGAATGAAGATAGACAATTGAGGCAACATGGAAAGGTAAGATTTAAATATCAGCGCATGCGGTACTCAACTTGAGGACATTGGTGAGGTAAACCATACTACTTTGTATATGAACAGCTCAAGATTGACAGATTTGACCAATTCTATCCTTGAGAATTGCGACACTTACATGAATTTAAACAGATATCTATGTAGCTTTCATCAATAGTGAACACGTTGAAAGCAACATCCACTAAAATCACCACTAAAATGCTTGTCTTTCCCACAGTCAATATTCACATCATAACTTTAGGTGGTCCGACTTTAGTATTGGATCAGGACTGTCTGGTACATCTCACTTTCATAAAAAAACAAAATGAAATTAAGTTATTTAAAGAAAGTTATGTTTAGTCGCGAAAAAGTATATTTAACGATTAAACTAAACGGAAAAAAGAGTAGTGTAATATAATGTAGCATGAAGCATTGGTTAAACAAATGACTTGAATGTTATAATTTTATAACTATTTTGTATGTCTAGATTTCTTTCTGTCTTGTTTATTAGTTTGGTTGAGTCTGTTGAATGCAGTGTACTTGTACTGTATGTGAATGGATATAATAAGAAGTTGTGAAAAAATTAGTAAATTTAATTTATAGAATCTTCTTCCCTTTTTCGGTTTTTAACGGAATTGTATTCGGATTCTAGTTACCCGTCCATCATTCGTGCTTTGCGATTGATACAAGAAATCAGGACCTCAATGATCATACAACACACTCAAACTTTGAAGTTTGTCTTTCTCCTAACCTGTTCACAAATCTTGGCATTCAGATAATATCATCAACTTTAGCTTAAACTTACCGCTTGTAATCGCATCTGGTAAAGATTAAACTATTGAACATAATAACAACAGCACGTGTAACAGATTAATGATATGGAAAAAGTGAATTTAATACAAACAAGGTAATATTGCACATTAATGTCATATTATTAAGAATATATGTTCGCTCTACTAAGAGTATCATACAGTTTGATTATACAGCTAGTGACCTCCTTCCAAACAGGGTAACCCTACATCATGAATCTTTTCTTAACCAGCGCTCTGGTCTTGTCCCCAATCGTTTGCTCCACTAAGAATGGTAAATATAAAATTGAAAATGCTCTTAATACTTTTTTTCTTGTTCCAGCAGTTCCAATTTCAACAACTTCAGAGTTCGTTTTGGGTAAAAAAACTAATGTATTGTACCCTACATGTTCCCTAATTTTTGCCACGAGTGTTTAACCTGTTTTTAAAAGTCAGACTATATTCCCTGAATATTGTTTATCAACTCCTCCCTACAACTAATATCATTATTTAACATAATGAATAAAGCTCAGAGTGAAGTTTCTCACAAAGATGACATTGACTGCTGCAACAGAAATTGTCAACCGTCTATTGTGGCTGAAAGTAACATACATTTTTCATGTAAACAGCTTGGTTTTTTGTTATAGGTTATAGTATTCGACCCGGAACATCTTGTCTTGCTGTTTTGTAATAACTATATTTAAAACCAACTGTGAAATGTTTAGTTTGAATTATGTAGCAACTCAATTACAATACTGTATTTATCCTCCTTGCATTTCAACTTGTCACCCCTTCCAAAAACTTTTCCTATTTGCTCCTTATTTCGAATATTTTTATTTCATATCACTTTTGTATTTTAAATTCGTTTTCACTTCTTCGTTTTTGGTTCTTATTTCGTCTTATAATGGTTATACATGTACAACACTTTTTTTCCACGTATTGTCTAGTACATGATACCTGTGTAAGCAAATTCAAATGTTTATAACACAACGATCGTAATTTTTATGATAATAAAATGACTTGAACAATACTTTCTGAAAGTGTATATATGAACTCATATGATGGTAAGACAGACCAGTCTAAGAATTTAGTAAGACGTGTACTGATTTTTAACGCATATTTCAAAGAGAAACATTACTTTTAAGCACATACATTTACATTGAATACGTATGTTGTAATTGATTGAATAATTTCATTTAATTTGCCTGAACTGTTTGAAAAAGGTCTTATGACAAGGGATGACATCCCTCCTGGTGATCCAGCACCGCCACCTGGTAAGCTAATATAAGAAGTTTTGTCATTACTCTAAGCAATGTTCCGATTTAGTCAAATATATTCAAATTGTGTTTCAAAAATAAAGGTGTCAAATGTTAAGAAAGAATTATATGTTCAAAATTGAAAGAAAATAAATTGATATTTTAGTAACTTTGACTTTTAACCTAGCTTAACTGATTGTGTCCTTAATACTTTGATTATGGAGGGACGGTGTTCGTTTTTCATTATTCGGTAATCTTCAAACATTTTCTACATGTACCTCAACTCCAACGAAAATTAAAGATATCGCTGGTTCCCGACGTTGGAAGTAGACCTAGACTTTCTGGCACGCCTCGTTTTCACAGTTGTGTTTCTTGCTGTCTTCTATTAGAACCATCTGATGTATCGTAGAATTGCAAGGTCACACCTTCCAATGATAGTTCAATTTGGGCGCTATTATACATCATTTAGTGTGCCTTTACTTAGATCATACCCTTTGTTTACATAACCAGAGTAGAAGGTGTATTGTCATTAAATGGTTAGAGTTAAAGAGAGTAGGTTTGTTTTAAATAGGTAAAAAGACACGGTTGAATTAATCATTTGAGTTGCAGACAGTGTCAAACAAACCGTGGTATAAACATGATACTAATTTTTTCTTTCATTTTGAACTTTCCCTAATTTAGGCATCCCTCAATTGTTTATGTAGTGAACATTCCGCATGTTAAATGGTATGCCTCCATCTGAGTGAAATGTTCTCAGAAATGTAAGGAGCGTCAACATGAAATTATTTATGGTTATATCAGGGTGTGAAAGCCGTTCATTGGGTTTTATCTTACAATTGTCTTAGATATAACTATGGAAAATCTCTATTTATCAAAACGACGACAACATCATTTGACATATAAGAGGGTGTTAAGTCGTGTTTAAGGAATTATCGTACCATTTTCTAAGATATAACTATAATAAATATCTATTTATCAAATCGACAACAACATTATGGCATATGGGAAACACCTGTGACCTTTAGTCATGCACACTTCTGTTTCACTTCAATTATATTTCAATTTATGCGGTTTTGTTTTTATCATCTTGTTTCATTTTTCTACACTGTTTCTTCGCCATGTAGAAAACTGTCTGTAGAGTCAATAATTGTCAATTTGGTCCATCCATAGAGTGGAAAGCATGGTGTGTTGTCTTCGGTTCTACACAGCCTCTAGTCCTATCTATGTTAGCTTATTTCTATATAATACAAAAGATATGATTATTTTGGATTGTAATTGGCTAAGGCGTGGTCACATGATTTTTGACAAATGGCATATAATATATGAATATATATTAATATATGTTTCTATATTTATCCTGTATGTAGGCATATTGGCTCAGTTATTCTTACCATTGATCAAGATATTCCAATCGGGGTTTAAATCTGATAAAATAAAACTATAAATATAAATATTAAAAGATGAAATATGATAGTGTGCACAAAAATGATTTCGTACAAATTACCATACTTCGCGTCGGTATTGTGCGTTCGCTGACTTGTGGTTTAATATATATAAGCAGTAGCTTGTTAAATGGGGATTTTTTGTAGCAGAACTGTATATCTAATATATCGCTTTTTATACTCTGTGGTGCTTAGAAGATTAAAATTAATAGATGTCCCACGTTCACCGCAATTGTCGACAAGCCTATTGTTATACCATTATAGGGGTGTGGTTTTATCCTTTATTTTAACATAGGGAACCCCTCAATTTTTGTTTTCCTGTTAAGATGTATCTAAGTCTTATCTATTCTCGATATATTTAACCTTTCGATTCATAGCTTGGCTTTGGGTCCTCCCACCCATTTAGTTTGTTTAACGTCATTTTGAAATGTCCATCTCAGTTTGTTACTTCATTTTGAAGGTGACTTTATGATGACGCTATTGTTTGTTACTTAATAGCTCTTGTTCTGTTTATCCTATTTCGTCTTGTTTTGCAAATACATGAAATCAAACATTTGTTGTTAACACGTCTCAAATACGACATAGTATCTAATTCAATTGAAGAAGACAGCACAGTGTAAAACTTACGAACAAATAATTTACGAAATTCCTTTTTCCTAGTTAAGATCTTGTTAAAATAAAAAATAAATATTTTGTATTACTGATACAAAGTAGTTGTATGATAATCAATTAATAATGATTGTTCAATAACAAACATTGCATATAAGTAGAAGTGTACACAACCGATCCAATAATACTCTAATTCTCTCTCTACGTAGCTGGACAATGAATTACGTTTCATTGCTGTAAGTATAAAACGTGTTTTGTTTGAATAACCTGACGTAAATATCAACCACAATTCTTTCCATGTCTGTTTTGCACTTCAGCGTTGAATACAAAAAGGTTTCAGATATGAAAAAAAAGTCAAATAATGAATAATTTCTCTATTTTGATACCTATTTACTTATCTATACACTTGTAATCAACTATGATGTTTTATCTCCAATCTTGTCAATAAAAAATGTACAAGTGCAAATTAAGATATAAAATTTTTCACAAAACCCAACACATTTGAATCTATGTAAAATTCCCGTCACACACATAAAGCGTTTATCGCTTTTTTTGTTTTACACGTATGTGATATTGATCGTTTAAATATATATATATATATATATCTATGTATATATATATACTGTTGTGGTTTGACCTAACCTACTCTTCCATACCGAGTTATAGGTATATACTGTTGTGGTTTGACTTAGTTCCTCCTCTTCCATACCGATTTATAGGTATATATTGTTGAATCCAGACCTAACCTCCTCTTCCATATACAGTTATGTAGTCTGACCTAATTTCTTACATACCAAGTAATAATGTTGTTGTCGTCATTAGTTTTCCGTGAAATTATTGATAATATGAATTAACTATTAACTAAGATATGCATCAACATGACTTGCGTATAACGAATTCAATAATTCGGGTTGCAATTAACCTTTCCTTCTAAGCGTCATTCTGACAGTATCACTGGGTTTTCTGAGTTGTGTGCTTAAGTAATAAAATATTTCAATGTAGAAAAGTGATTGGATAACACGTGCCTTTGAGTTGCATTCAATTACTACATGTAGCAATAACTAAATTGACCACAATGTTTGAATTGAGCATAGGTGGGTTATATCTTCAAGTTGACCCTCCTATATGTATTTGAGTGCGATTTTCTTATATATGATTACAACACTAGTATATAACGTGTAACCAATGAAATGGCGCGGAACTATTAATAGCAAGTCAAATTTTCAACATTCGATAATTTGCATGTATGTTGCATATAGCCTATTGCATTATATTTTGGCATTTATTTCCTGCAGGTCATTGAATGTATATAAACATAAAGAAAAATTAAAACATATTTAGGCATGATTATTGAACAAATAAATTAAACACATATGTGTACGGCGTGTGAAACGTTATAAACTTCAAACACTAAAATATTTGTTCTTAAAAATAAATATTTGTTTATAAATTGCAATTAATTTTCATAAAAGTGTGATATTTATTCTGAAATATATGTTCATAAAATTGTAACTGTATGTTCAATAAAACAATATTTGATCAATGTTTAAAATATTAGTGCAATGTGTAAAAAATATATGTTCAATAATGTTGCATTGTGGGATAGCGTAAAATGACATCAAGTGGACTTTTGTTACGGTCTATTGGATTGGGTAATGGAAAACGAAAGTAAGTCTTTATCTTGTAAGTGTTCGATAGATGCACAGTAGATAGTTCCTTCTTTCAGAAATTAATAGAAACAACCCTCCAGTTAAGCGCCATAGAATAGTGACGCAAACTTTCCACTTTCATCCGCCCCAACCGATCTATGTAAAAAGCGGGTAGAAATTCAGAATATTCGGTCTAGACTCAATCTAGCGATATAAAAACCTTCGCTGCGTATCAAGTTTAAATTAAAGTTGTGTAATGCATTTGCCATTTATTGTCCTACCTTAAAACGTGCCACTTCTATTAAACACTGCCAATACTCAGTAGATACGGAAGTGAACTTATCCGTTCGTAACATCTAATTAGACGAATTGAATCAGTCAAGAGAGGTTCCGAATGACTGTCAATGTACCGCCATTGGAATTCTCCGCTTTGAAAATATGTGACAATAGACTAATAAATCAACTGGCAACCCAACAATCACACGAAAGTATAGATAGCTATGTTATCAGATTATGATGTTTAGGTGTGTACAACTATTATGGAATGTAAACTTGGTTAATTAACATCGCCATAGTCCTCTTTTAAAGCTGTTAATTATGCACGAATTAATATGGCGTATGTTTGACCGACAACAAAGTTGCCGAAAGCTGGTTTTTATTATGTTAACTCCTTGTTAGTTGACTAGAATTTTTTTAATCAGACTTTATATATGTGTTCTCTGGCACTTTTTAAAGAGGAAGTTACAAGCTTTTTGTTAGTTTAATATCAACTTTACTAATAATCAACTATTTAAATTTGGTCTATTGTGTAAGAGGCCGGTGTCAGTTTATAATAACAAAAATATGGCTGAGCTGTTTATTTTGTATACTACTATTTCATCAAAGGAAATTTTTCAAATCAAATTTTATATTTGTATCCCCTAAATTATTTCTGAGAGGAATTGACAAACTTTTACAAAGTTTTGTTATGTTTTGTACTGGTAATCGGCATATAAAAAATTATAAGTTTAGTGAACGGCGGCCTGCGTTGTGTCGACTAGAGATCACAGCTTAAGCCTGAGCTATTGTGTAGTTTTTCTGTCCGAAACTCAATTTTTATTAATGTAATTTTCATATTTATGTTCTCTGATAAATTTATAAGATGTTTTTGTTCTGCTAATAAGTATTTAAATTGGGGCAATCTTACAAAGCTCAAGACCAGAACTCAAGAATTTATATAAACATTTTATATTCATTTAACAAACAAGATCATTATCACACATAATTATGTCCTTAAAAATCGTGATTGTATATCCAGGAAATAAAATGTATGTTTATATAGGGAAAACTATTATTTACCTTTCATAGTAGGTTTAAGCATGCTGTTTTAAGGTATGAACAAGACATCCTGATATAGATTTTTATTTTTTTTATAATGAATGTTCACTTAAGTCACTTTCATTGCAGGCGTCGTGAAATTTGTTATCTGTGCATTAATCCTCGACAAGTTTATTATCTAGACAAAAAATCGGACGTCATTTAAACTAAACATACCTATTCAGAAATAGGTAAAAACTGAAATTAACACGACTGCATTACTAAACCACTAAATACAAAGAATGATAAGGTTGAAACCACGAAATACACAATTTATTAACTCTAGTCCAATATATGTCACCCGTCAACATTCTCTCGAGTACACAGGTAACTATAATGGGTGATGTCAGACTGTCTATCAGTGGGATATTGCTATCAAAACAATAAGTCCCAGGTGACAGTTTGGACAAGACCACAGGTAAATTGTGTCGTTGAGTGTTTAAATTATGAAACTTTATCGAGAAATAAAAGTGTTTTTCTTCCAATATTTACCATAATTTAAAAATTGAGTGTGTTTCCCAACTTGCAGGACGATGATAAGGTTATTTAACTTTTCAAATGAACAACTTTTGATAGTTTCATTTAGTAGAATTAATAGTGGTCTCGGACCATTCTATTCTCACTGCGCAATCGCAGTAGGTTTTCGAGACAAATCTCATTTCCGTTGAAGATAACACTATGTTCCACGAGATATCACGAGATCGGCCTTAGATACAAGTCTCTTCTTACATGTACATACCTCTGCTTAAAATCAACCTACCAGGTTATAATAGGTCCTGATCAAACATTTAGAAGATGAAGACTTGACTTTCGTTTTCGATTACCCAATCAAATACGCCATAACAAAAGTCCATGATGATGCAAATTTATGCTGTTCCACAAGGCAACATTATTCAATATATATTTGTTACACTATTTTAATCAATGAACACATATTTTTATTGACAATACAAATTGATATTTTATGAACATTTATTTTAGTTTTATGACCATATATTTATTTTTATGACCATATATTTATTTTTATGAATATAAATTTGAGGCTTTTTGATCATATATTTGAGTTTTGAATAAATATCACACTTTTATGAATCTAAATTGCATTTTTTAACAAATATTTATGTTTTATGAACAAATATTTATTTTGAAGAACAAATATTCTATTGTATGAATTTGCAACGTTTCACACGTCATATATATGAAATTATTCAACACATATATGAAAATATACAACACAAACGTAAGTTACAAAATATTGCAACATTTGACTTGCCATACGGAGAAAGAAACGATACGTAAATGTTCCGTGACACCGAGACATTATTGCACCTCCTGAGAAGACAGACAACACGTGAGTATAGTAGTAGTACCAAGGAGCCTCAAGTATGGTATGTACACAACACTTAAGTATAGCAATTATATAGTACCGAGGCACCTCAGGTATGGTATGTACATAACACTTGAGTATAGCAATAGTACAGAGGCACCTCGAGTATGGTACAATGTATGTACACTTGTCTAAGGATCGTCTTATCAGAAGACTCAAATAAGACGATTTTCTTTATCTTTATTTCGATTACTTGTATCTGGGAGGAATACGTTAAAGGGAGTGGGTACTAACCACGTGACCCTCTATATGCGTATACGTAATCTATTTAT
>JAUMGZ010078786.1:5784-31115 GCA_032359645.1 Pododesmus macrochisma | reverse complement strand
CAGTAAAACTGGCATGTCCGTAAATGACCTTAGCTGTTGATCGGACAATGAGCCCTTAATACAAACAAACAAACAAACATATCATTACATAATTGGAACAAATTTTAAATCTAGTCACTGTCAATGTGGTTTGTACTAAAGGCCACATTTCTCCATATTTAAAATCGTTTTTAACACCAATACAAATGTTGTTTTCTCTGCCTTTTTCACTTGCATGACTCACTCCAATTTCTAAATGTTGGTGTCTTCATCTAAACAAGCATTGTGGCATGCAACTTTATTTTTAGATTTATCAAATCTGTTATATACTTTAAAAGGAATCTAGGCCAAAAAAGAAAAATACAAACCAATAGTACTAAAATTTGGCTTTAAAAAGAGACGAAACACAACAGTACTGCTGAATTTTGTTTTAGGTGTTGATATGTTTCGACAGCCAGACGATCCTCAAAATAACCTAAAAGTCAGGTAAAGTTTATACCTGACATCTTAACACCATTTTGATGAAATTGTCTACAGAAGTTCTACTTAATATTTCATTTCATTTTACTTTGTGAATGGTCCATTTTGAAAAAGTTGCCTCAAATTGGAGCTAGAGATTTTTATCTCAGTATTTCGTTACACTTCCTGCATGGTTCTATTTTGACACATCCCCTGATGAGTAATGCTATCACACTGTGCATTTTTGAACTTTTCCCTGGGCGCACCAGCTGTTACCTGCCTTGAATTGCGTTATGAATATGTTGTTGATGCTGTTGGTCATACACCAGGTATATTGTAAAGGCCTTGTCTAATATATTACAAATTGTAAGTCGTATTTCGCTGTATTTTGTTATTATAAAATCAATAAGTTGTCGTCTGCCTTCGACATTGTTAATATTTTACAGTGCTTATCGGAAATATATACAAAAACGTCAAGTACTATAGTTTTCACGACTTAGTGTGGTTAATAAGGACAATGACGATGAAAAGGTCTTTGGACAGTACTTCTGTACCAATCAATAGTCCTAAAGGCAAGGTAACACTTCGTGGCATGCATGGTAATTTTTTTCTAGGATTTTATCAATGTGGTATAAAACGTGAATAATTGTGAAGTCTTAATCCAATCCATATTTTTGAGGATGGCTTAGTTTATAGAAGGGTAGCGCGATGGGTGATTTAATTGGTTATATTTATATTATAGTTAGGCTATGTTGAAATTGTTCGTACATGACTGGAACATGCAGATTATAAATATGAATTCTGAGCACATACACTCATTTTTCTAAAGGAAGAATTTAACCTGAAGCAATGTGCATTGTTTGTTAAATGAACTTTTCCAGCATTTGTCTAACACAGAGCAATATTAAAATGCTGGTCAGCTCCCAGTCAGCATTATGTGTAATGTTAAATTCATGCACACATATTTGTATAAAAGTACATTCTCATTTGGTGCCTAAGGGATGTAGGACTATAAAATCTACATTACATTATTGAAGTATAAACTCATTTTCATTCAGTTATGAATATTCTCTTCAATTGTTTTAAATTAAATAATTTGAGTTTGAATTGTAATGTAATGAAGAATTAAAATCAACAGCTGAAATCTGTAGTCATTTTGATATGATCATGTTTGTCTGGTGTACCATATGTGACCTGACCTCCGAGTAAAATCTAATTGTACATAAAAATTACGGTACAAAAAAAAACAAATAAAAATAATATATAAAAAAATAATATTCTTTGAAAATCAACCTTTATTTCCCTTAATTTAAGATTCAAATCGGGGGTGCAAATACTTTTTTGTGTGAAAAATTCACATTTTTGTCTTCAACCAGTATTCAAATAAGGGCTTGTTGTTGTTGATGAGCATAGTATTGTCCTCATTAGTCAATCCATAAACACACCTTCAAATCTATTGCTACTGAAACAGCCAACATATTAAACTATGAGGCCTACAAAATGTAGATGGGGCCTAGATCAGGACATGTCGTGTTCCCAACTGTCAACAGCCTTGTGTAATATATATTGTGTATTGAAGTGTCCAGGACTTGAAATAGTGTCGTGTGTCGTAACACAAATCAAGTAAATACAAAAGGATTTCTGCCGACAACAAACCAAATCCTGTAGATATTATTTCAGTGCGTAATTTCGTGTAATTCATCCTATAACTGGCTTTCACTTGATTAAACATGTCCAATGCTGACCTAGGTATGTTTGTATAGGACGGGATTAAGTTATACAAGGTGTTAAATCCTCTACCTCATTCGTGTGTTATATCCAAAAACTGTCTATCCAACCATTGAAATACATATTTACCGTAAATCTCCAAGTAAGACTGCCATAAATCTACGATCGTGTGTAATATCCAAAACTGTCTATTCAACCATTGAAATACATATTTACCGTAAATCTCCAAGTAAGACTGCCATAAATCTACGATCGTGTGTTATATCCAAAAACTGTCTATCCAATCATTGAAAAACATATTTACCGTAAATCTCCAGGTACATCTTACACAGCCATGAATCTTCTGCCTCATGGGTAATAATAATGCTGTCAATTCAACCATTGAAATACATATTTACCTTCAACCTTATCATTTATTATTTTCTGAGATATAATGGTTTAATGTATTTACCCCCTTAATTAAAACACATTAAGACTCTTCTTAAACAAAAAAATGCACTGTCTACTGTCAAAAACCAGAGATGAGTAAGTAACTACATATGTTTAAATGTAATTCATAAAAAATACTCTCGACTCGCTTTTGCAGAAAGTACATCATGTACATGAAGCAAAACAATTTTAAAAGACTATAATTATGGAAACGTCACAACTTTAAAAATTCTATAGGGACATTGACTTTGTCAGGTCATGTATTGATCACTTTACGGTAATAGAACTGTGTGGTGTCCTCATCAGAGTTGTACCCACCTTAAAAAATCTTTAAGACGCTTGGACTTTGTCGGGCCACTTATTGATCACATTACGGTATAAGAATGTGTATTGCCCTCAATAGAAATGGTTAATATACAATAAGCCATTCTAGTTTATATAGTCTTAACACCTACAGTTTTTAACTTCATATTGAAGTCAGTACAAGAAATCAGCTCTGTGTGAATAAGAGGGTTAAAGATTAGAGAAGCCTTCACACCTTTATTGTATTTATTCCTCTATGAATGAATGAATGTCCTTGGTTCATTTAAAGGGTCAATCGTTGGAGTGGTCACATGTTTGAGTTCTTACACTGAATGTAAATATGTTTTCAACACCTCTGTATAAGTCAGAAGTAGGGATGTTTACTGTAACACCTCTGTATAAGTCAGAAGTAGGGATGTTTACTGTTACACCTCTGTATAAGTCAGAAGTAGGGATGTTTACTGTAACACCTCTAGATCTGTATAAGTTAGAAGTAGGGATGTTTACTGTAATGTACCAAGTAATAGTTCGGAATAACAGCTATTTGGTTTATTGTTATTAAATGCTAAAAAAGTTTAAATCATTCACAGTTGCTCAGTGCACATTGTACATTGCCTACCTGAATTTGATACTCATTAGTAAATGGATGTCAACAAGTAACCTAATAATTTGCTTGGAAGAACAGAACATGGTTGAGATTTTTTTATTTGGTTAATTGTTAAATTTTTAAATGCCGGAAAAGTTCCTCTTAAAATCATTAAATGCTACACAATGTACACTGTACATGTATACCCAAGTTTGAAATCAGACAGTTACATATGTGCTGATAAAATCTGTATATACATGTATAATAGTTTGATACATTACTCTTAGATCATCAGGGGCCGCGGTGGCCTAGTGGTTAAAGTCGCCGACTTGTAATCATAAGCCTTTCACCTCCTAGTTCTATCCCCGTCCGAGCGTGCTAGTGTGAGAAAGTTGCCAGTGACTTGCTGTAGGTCAGTGGTTTACTCCGGTTTTCTCCACCAGTAAAACTGGCACGTCCGTAAATGACCTTAGCTGTTGATCCGAATTAAGCCCTTAATACAATACAATCTTTGATCATCAGCTTGTCAATTTCTAGTCGTTAATCACAATAAATATTGACAGATTATCCCTGACAATGATGACATTATCTAAACTGTAAAAAAACCCCACTTTTTGGTCAATCAAATAACTGTATTCAGTATTATATTGGTAACATAATTTTGTTAGATATGTCATAGGTTTATTTAGTAACCCTATGTTTATAACTATTTACGCAAATTAAAAGACAGTTGGAAAATTTCCTTGTGCGATAATCCATATATACATTCAAATTCCATAGATGGTTCTAGTCAATATATGTGGTTGCATATATTTTTTTTGGCAGATGAACAAGTTACTTGATTTGTAATCTTTCTGATTAACCAGTTAGTGTTTTTGACTGCAGTTTGACTACCTTAGTCAAAATGGGTTGCAAATCCCAGGGCGGTGGCCCAGTGGTTAGGTCGCTCGCTTTGTGCTGGTAGACTGATGCTAGATTCCACGGTCCTGGGATTGAATCCTGGTCCGGTCAAAACCCAAGACTTTAAAATTAGGCAATCTTCTCGCTCCCTGCTAAGCGCCCATCATTACTGGGTAGGAGGAGGACTGGTTGACTCAGTGTCAGGATAATGTTACCGATTGAAGTATTGTTTTAAAAGTGTCTGCGAAGGGATATTTCAGTGAGACAGCACTATAAAATCGCCATAAGTATTGCTGAATTTTTTGGGATAAAAAAACACTCATCCTAGAATAAATGGTATTAAATGTACATAAACTGTGGGTTGCTTTCTTGTTGTTTAACATCACTTCCGAAGTATCTCAGTGATATAACAATGAAAGGCCTGAGGAAAAAAACCTACTTTTAACAGGAAAAGAAACTATTACTAAGCGACTATGAGAAAGCAGTCTGCGAAACTAACCACTGGCCTGAGGCCCAGACCAGTAAAACTCTTATTGGGCCAGTGAAAACTGTTGCTGGGCCAGTTGAATTTTGCATTCAAGCCATTATCATAATACAATTAACATTGTCTTTGATATTTCGGGCCAGTAGACGAAAAACTTTTTTGTGCAGACTGGGAAATTAAAGCAATGAATATAGTACAGAAAGGGGGTTGATTGTTTGAAAGTTACCTAGTGAAGTTTCATGTCAATGTGTCTGTGGCGTGATATTTCAGTGAGGCAGCACTATAAAGTCGCCAAATGAGTGCACTGTCACAAGCATACACTGTCTTGATATGACCTATACATGAGTTAAAGGGACGTTAAACCCCAATGAAATGAACAAAACGGGACAGAATGAGGAGGGGTTGTGTGAAATACATACATATTTTGATATAGAAATAACGGACACTATGGGGTGTAGGAGGTGTGGAGAAGGTGTTAATCAGGAAACCTTGACATTAACCAGGTTGTTAAATTAGCTTATTATTGTGAGGTCGATACTTTGGTTTTTTTTATCATTTAGGTCACTTTCTATAATGAAGGCACAGAGACTTTGTTTTTGACAGTTACTTTCATATATTATAAAGGTCACTTTGTTTTTGACAGTTTCTTTCATATATTATAAAGGTGACTTTGTTTTTGACAGTTTCTTATATGAAAATGGTCACTTATTATAATAAAGGATGGCATTAGGCCTTTGTTTTTCACAGTTTCAATTCTTTCATGTATTATAAAGGTCACTTTATCAGGACTGACGCAGTAGCTCAGAGGTAGAGCTTTCGTCTCGTGACTTGCATTTCTAAAGCTCTGTAGCAAAGGGCCATAACTCAGTTATATTTTCAAATGAATAATCATTTATAGTAAAAGGTACCATGCTACGGAAAGTTACATTCCTAAAGCTCTGTAGCAAAGGGCCACAACTCAGTACAATTTTCAAATGAATTGGTTTCAAACAAATTATCAGCCAAGGGCCATAACTCTGATATTGTTTAATCAGATAATGATATGAATGACTTTGAAATAAAGTGTTATGTTTTGTCATAGCTTGAAGATTTATAATCTTTTAGACCTAATTGCTGGTTCTTAGGGGGGAAAGCATCCTTAAGAAAACAAAATTAATATAACTGGTAAAGAAATAATTGGAAAATGTGTTGCATACCATCAAAATTTTGTATAATTGCCAGGTGGACAACGGAGCGTGTAATGTACAGGAATTTGTCTAATTCTTGAGTTACTAACGTAGGCGATGGTTCTTTCTCCAAACAAATTATTTACTGGTCATGCTTGAGTAGAGTACTCTGTGATTACAATTGAACCAATACAGCAACACTGCACTGGATGACCTTACTGGCAATAGGAAAGTCAATTCACTCAGACTTACAGTATAATTGTCAATATTTTTGGTATGCAATGTAACCGCATCCATCAAATACTTGGCTTCTAGGGTTCACTCATTCGGTAGAATTCCATACCTTACATTAAGATGGAAATATAGAGTTGGCAGAGGAGTTCCGAATGAGGGTTACCTGTATTACGAAGTGTTTTGCTTACTTCTGTACCTTCGAAAAAAGAAGAGTTCTCTTTCATTATCATTTCAGATTTAGAAGAGAGAAAAAATGTTTCTGACAAATTATTTAAGAAGAAATTCAAATTTATACAATCCTTGTAAAAAAGACACAATTTATTATTTTTGATTCCATCTAAAATAAAAAAATGATGTTCGAATGTAAGCTTTAGAGATCAAAGAGGTTTTGGTCCTTGTATATAAAAGGTAGGTAACTTTTTCTCATTTTTGACTTATCCAAAACCAATCAACCAATTTAACAAAACACTGTAGGAAGCACAGCTAGGGGAAAGAGATTCAGTTAGTTGACACAATATAGGACTTGGTCTCCAATTGTGCCACTAAATACCAAATAGGGAATACTTGACAATACATTCAAATGATGAGATTAAGCCTTCATGAATGCCATTAGGGGATTCAAATATATATATAAAAGATTTGACAAAGGCCTAGAACATAGATTAGCTCTTGTTGGGACAGCCTTCCTTAAAAGGATGAAAATACACTTCTATAAGAAATTCTATTTACTACTCAACGCTATTTTAATGTACATGAAATTTTTTGTAATTTTTCAGAATTAAACATAAAAAATAAATTTGAAAATATATTAGGAGAAATAAAAACTGAAATTCTCCGAATTCTTTGTACAGTGAAAATGTCAATAGGAACTTTAAGTGAATTTTAAAAACTATTTATTAAAGAATTCTTTTAGTGGTGTACAATTCAATCTGCATGTATGGTGCATGTTTTCTTTGATTTTATCGTACAGGTGTCGTTCACAGAGGTAGTTACGAGTAGGTAGATTATTTATTGCCAGCAATAATTGTCCAATACAGGTGTGCAGTTTAAACTGTAATGTAGTTGTTGAAAAAATCTGGCAGGCCTTAACCCCTAAACTCACATTAAGGCCCTTCCAAAGCAATGAACTGCACCATCTACTGTAAAAATCTAGGGGTAAAAAAAAACTACAAATAACCTGTTTCAGGTATTGCATTAGCTAAGATTTTAGTGTAGTTGTTAAAAAACCTTGCAGGCTTTCAACCCCTAAAGTCACATTTAAACTCTTCCAAAACAATGAATTGCACTGTGTATTGTTAAAATTCAGGGTCAAATGAGTTAAAAACTTCCAAGTTCCTCTGTCTCTCAGGTACTTGAGTCAATCTCTAAACAAGTTAAATAATAATTATATCAATATTAAAACTTTAATGTAGTTGTTAAAACTCTTACAGACTGGGACCCTAAAATTAAATTTAGACTATTCCAAAACAATGAATTGCACTGTCTATTGTAAAAATACAGGGTTGCATTAGGTAAGTACTACCAATAATTTCTGTCTCAGAAACTTGACTCAATCTGTTAAGCAAGTCTGATATCAACATTAGCTAAAAACTTCTATATAGTTTTATCTGCATGTTAAAAAAAACAAAAAACTGGTGGGCGTTGAGCAGTTTAAAAAAAATTAAACGCTTGTAATTTATCATCATAGTGTTAAAAAAAAATCCAATATTTGTAATTAATCATGAGAGCGTACATACTATTTATGACTACTGCTAGTAATGCTCATCCATCATACTCTCATTAAGGTGGTGAACTGGTGTATTGGTTTTTACAGGTACAACATTTTGTATTTGAACTGAATTTTAAAGTTTTATCAAAGTTTTATAAAGCCATAAGTGTGCACTGTCGCAAGCAGACACCATCTCGATATGACCTAAAATGATGCTTATAAACCCCAATAAAAAGTTTTATAAAAAAAATCTGGTCTGCATGGGCACTCGGAATGTTGGATACTTACTTGTCTGATGCCAACAACTAGGAAAATTTGGTTTAGGTTGGTGAAGTTTGCTTTAATTCTGTTATATATTGTATAGTAAAATATTTAATATTGCTTGTTCAGACTAGAACTTGATAAGTTAAGGGGGCAAACTGCTGTGGTGACTGATGTCAATTGTACTGAATTTTAATTAAAAAATCTCGTCAAAAACGTACAGTTGACTGATGATGTCTGCGACTGTTAGATAGTTGTTGACTAGCGCATCGCAAAAGTTTTATTTTTTCCTCACAAGCTTGGTACTTATTGTACATATTGTTCAACGTAATACATAGATATTGTAATTATGTAACAACTGCACTCTGTGCTAATATCTTGCGAGCATTCATACATACATATTGTAATTATGTAACAAATTTGCTCTGTGCTAATGATTTGTGAGCAAATGTTCCATTCATAAACACATTTAAACGAAATTATTAAAAATTTTATTGATAATCAGAAAGTAGAACAAATGCATTAATGGAACACCACTTATAAAATTGTGAGGTATATTTATGTGTATGATTTAAACATGTCACTTTGGGGTGTACACCAAATTCTGTGTTTTAATTACAATGTATTAACGATATCAAATCTCGACATTAGGAAAAGCAATTTTTCACTGTTTCAAAATAATAATTATAAGGACCGTCAAATTTAAAATGGAATTTTAGCAAGTCAAGTTATATATATATCTTAAATTATTATTATTGAAATGATAAAAATATAGGCCTGGGTAGAAACGTTTGATCCACGATAAATCAAAATTTCTTATACAAATGTATCTACTGCTTGTTAGGGGTGACATTTCATGAATGGTCTGGTTATGAAGTACAACAACTCTACAGGAAAATGGGATTTGTTTAGATTATTCGGATCAATACTTCAAAATTAGGAATCAAATGTGTATTCTTATATAGGTCTCTAGTCTGAATACAAATTTACAGGAAAACAGGATTTGTTAAGATTTCTCGGATCAACATTGTGGCCCGGTAACTTCAAAAACAGGGATCTAAATGTGTATTTTTGAGTCAGGATCGAGGGTCAACGTTTGTGTGTGTATTTAGCGCCTGACATACACGGCCAGGTGTGAGCCGCTTTAGTGCTTACCTCGTACAGAGAATGGAAGTGGGCGTTGTGACTTACACACACTCCAAAATCAGTCAATACAGTTAAGAATGTCGTATTGAGCATAGAATAGGCTTGGTCACCCTAATGTATTCACCCCTGGATTTCGATAGTAGACAGTGCAATTCATTGTGTTGGAAGAGTTTAAATGTTATTTTAGGGGTCACTTTAAATGGTCAAAGGTCGTCATGGTTTTTACGTAGGATTTAAGTAGTAACATTTACTATTTACAGGTTAGAAACTTTGTATGAGAAAGCTTTGGATTAGCACGAATCATTTCTCGGCTACGTGTAATAAACAAGTTAGAGAAGAAAGTAAATTTTGTTATCATATTCTACGGTGACCTAAAACGTTTAAGTCTTATAATAAAAAAAACCCACTGAATGCACTATATACTACCTTATGGGGTTTGACAGTTTGCTTGAGAATCTACACAAAATAATGATGAGTTTTTCTGAGATATTTCTGCACATTTCATGTTTTTTTTTAACAAAACTTAAACAGAATTTATTCATAAACTAAGTTGTCAGTAGCTAATTATACAGGACTGGTAGGAAGATTTTTATGTCAATATAAATTTTAAGATTGAAATCATTGTCATTTTAAAGTAAACTTGCAATTTCAGGTGGGAGTATCATCATATTAAAATTGTAGAATAATTGTTAGAACAATATAGAATTGTGAATATTATTGTATGAATGCCTTTGATGTTGTCATGATCCTTAGACTTTCTTCATGTGACAGCATGTGTGTGCATCAACTGTTCGTTATATTTTTGTTTAAAGTTTCACTGTTAGGCCAAAATGTTCTAATATCCTTGCCATTTGTTCTAATACCGCAGAAAATTCTAACAATTAGAACATGGTTCTATTGCATAAGCACATCTGATTGGATAGGAACAAATGACTGATGATTCCAGTAAAACTGACTTTTGGTTTCTGTGCCTGTTGACAGAAACGTTCTAATCCACCATGTTCTAATAAATTATTAGTATTTTCTGTGGTATTAGAACAAATAGTGAGGATATTAGAACATTTTCGACTTCCAGTGCTTATGTTAATAAATAGATACTCTGTATATTTTTTTGATTTTATGGCCAGAACATTTATTTGTTTTGATTTTGTCTAACAATGTATGTGCAATTTTTCTTACA
Source organism: Pododesmus macrochisma (assembly GCA_032359645.1). Taxonomy (NCBI): domain Eukaryota; kingdom Metazoa; phylum Mollusca; class Bivalvia; order Pectinida; family Anomiidae; genus Pododesmus; species Pododesmus macrochisma. The sequence goes on along the minus strand of JAUMGZ010078786.1, from coordinate 20,552 downwards.
TCCTGAAGTAAAGTTACAAGTTAGAAAAGTTAGGTTCATTTTCAAATAACTTCAAAAAATATTGCAAAGTTTGAATAATAAATAAAACAATTAAAACTGACTAATATTCAGAAACCCTGCGCATGCTGTGTTGATCAATTTGCAATATTCGCTTTTCTTTATGTATGAATATTGAAAAATATGAAATGTAAAAACTACACAAAGAAGGGTTTGACAATATAAGATGATAAGATCATAATATTAAAAATCAAATTCAAGTTATACACTCTAAGCAATTTAATTATTTCTTTAATTATGAAAATTGAAAAACACTTAATTTGAAAGCCGTGAATATAGAAGGGTTTACCAAAGAAGTTCAGTCTTTAAAATCATTATTTTAAAATCAGATTCAAGTTAATTATGCTAAGCAATTTAATTATTTCTTAATTTATGAAAATTAAAAAAATGTAATACACAGGCCACACATAATGAAGGATTTTACATTGTAAATTTTAAGATTGTGATAATAAAAAAAGATTGAAGTTACATCTAGAAGTTATTTAATTAAACGTATTCCTTAATTACAGATGTTTTCCCCACCAGTGGCCAATAACGGCATGAAGGGTGGTCCAGGGCCAGGGCCAGGTATGGAGTATGCAGGATATAAATCGGGTAAGTACACCTCACTCAGTCACTGACACTCCTGTTTTTCATATCATAATTCATTTGTCGTGCATTGGACATACTTTTCCCCCTTTGTTAAGCTTTTGTCCTTAAAGTTAGTTTGGTTAGGGTTGTTTTTGTGGTTGGGCCTTGACCTATTTAGGTCTAGAAGAAAAAATTGTCAAATCTAAAATAGCTGCTCAAAATCAACTTTAAAAGTTTTCTGTAAATCATGCCCCCGACTTCGTCCTTGGTCAGTGCAGGTGTCAAGAATTGGAAAAATTGTCAAGAAGAATGGCACTCAAATATGTTATGGAAAAGAAAACTATGAAGTGTATATATTATCACACTGGTCGAATTAAAAACCGGATGTACCAAACTCCTCTTGATTTTCCTTCACCAGAGATTTGTATGGCAATCGCTAGAAGCCATATACGAATCAAATAACCATACAGCTACCATTCTGGCGTAGAGGAAAGTCTTGAGGAGTTTGGTACATCCGGTTTATAGTTCGACCACTGTGATTATATAGCTTGGATATTATATATCTTTTTTTAGGTCACCTGTGTTCTAACGAAAACCCATTATGCATTAAGTATGTCTGTATCTGAGGTCAATGTAGTTTATGGTTGTCCAACCTTAAGAAGATATATTTTATATCAAACAAACTCTTTCTGTTAGGTTCAAGTCTTTCCCAGTTGAATAAAAAAGTGTGTTTTATCTTCTACTAGTTCTAGTTCATCAAGTACTGTCACACATTATACAATATATAAGTCCAAATGCCAAGCTGTGTCATCCTGACATTGACTTCTTGTATTAGTACTAACGATTTGTTAATTGCTTGACACAGGAAGTAGATGTGATACTCTACCATGACGTCATAGCATGACACATTAGAATGTGTGCTAAATACAAAGCTGATAATGAAGAGACTTCAAATATTTAACACTTTAACATCAAGCATTAAAAATTGCTGGACTTGTTATGCAAAGTTTTCAGTATTGACAGTATTATATACAAAAGATTTGTTGTAATAAGTATCACACAGCCAATTATCAGTTGGGCGCCCAAAACATGTTGCAAAGTTTTGAAATCATGCATAGTAAATAAAGTTGAAAAAAATAATGATTATAAAACATGGTCAAAAAATATCAGTAGTGACTTGTTATGTTAATGTGGAAGGGTGTGCAATGTTGTCGGTTGCAATCTTGGTGGATTCAGTAGTAATTCTTAACAGTGCACATGAAACATCCATTTTTCTCATTCAAAAAATAAGGAGTACAGGATTTAATACCACGCCAGCCTATCTATATGATAACATGAACATGATTTCATAATCTTCTAAAGATCTGTACTCTTAACAGTTTCAATTCAAGATTTTTCAAAAGAATTTACTGACTTTATGTCAGGAATTCTACATTTGACCATATTAAGACCATATATAAGACCCAAAATAGCACATAAACGTTTGTTTTTGCTGCATTTTCATTAACTGTAGGCCACATGTATCTTGATTAAATATGACAACTTTTGACAAAAATTTACTTTTAAATGATGATCAGACATCATGAAGGAATATTATAAATGTTTCAAAGTTTTTTTTAATTAACAGTTTCAAAATTGGTCGCTGCAAGTTCTTGGACCCAGTTTCTGAATTATATTCACAATACATGTTTGTCAATATTGTAGATATCAGATAAAATGAATGACTAAGTTATTTGGAATGAATCTATTAAAATCCATATCACTCATTCAACACAAATTTAAATCCCAACTTTTCATAATAAACACTTTGACCCTGTTGGGAGCCTCTTGGATCTGTGTCACACAGGTGTTTGTAAGAATTTGGTGTGCTGTTTTACCATGTCTGACACAGTACCTGTGGTATATATACATACAGCACCTCTATAAATCCAGGTGCACTATAGTGTCCACAAGTCGCATGTACAGGGGCCCAAGAAGGGGTGTTGGATGTGATGATAGCTGTTGCTATTGGTCTATGAATGAAAAAAAGAATCAGATATCAAATATATGGAATTTCCTCTTCAGTGTTTGTAGATTTGATAAAGAATTTAAAAGAAAAGACCTTATGACTCACTTCGCATGAATTAATTTGTGAACAAATTTATTTTGTTATTGCGCATGAATTTGAAGGAAAAAAACCACAAAAAATGAGCAACTATACATGTCACCATATTGTACCAAAAACCAGTTATATAACATCTGACAACTGAAAAACAATCTTGCACAATAAACTGCCAATGTATAATTTATTTTTCTGTTGTTAGATCTCTATATCTAATTTAAAAAAAAAATTGTGTTTATAACATTAGGTTTACAGATTAAATTTTAACATCAGTTAATTTAAATGCAAATTTTAAACCTGTTAAAGTCTGGATAGGTTTGCCCCTTGTGTGGCCTCATCACAGTGAGGCAGAGACAAGTGATAAGGAATGTGTAACAGTGTTGTAATCAGTACAATTAAACTACCAACAATAGGCCAAACTTAATTCATATATGTTTATTGTTTTTAACAAAATTTAATTGGATAATGATTAATGTTTAATCAATAACTCTATCAACAACAGGCAAAATTCAATTAATCTCAATTTATTGTCTCAAACAAAAATAAGTTGGAAAAGAAATTCATAATTTTACAATTCAATTTCTCAAATTTTGTTGGAAGATTTTCTAATTTATTATAGAGTGGGGGTCTGATCAAATGAAAATTAATGCCACATACAGGTATAACAATTATTGGTGAACTTCAGCAAAATTGTGTGATTTTTTTTTCTGATCTTGATAACTGGATTAGTCTTGCCTCAATATGGAATACGTTGAATTCCTGTCAGCAAGTTACTTGTGAAAGTAATGTGAGGTTTTCACGAACTCTAATGGCTGAAGAAATCAACCGAAGTGATATATTGTTTCTTATGTTTGTCTCAATGTGGTTATTTGAGACGAAAACTGAAAACTTGACCCAGCTCAACTGCAAGTGAATCGGAAGTTTAAAGTAATGAAGCACGCTATGGTAGTTACATGCAATGTGTATGTCCCAGGGTCATAAGCACGACCCAATTTGCCAGTCTTTCTCTTGTGCATTCAGGAACCCTATAACAAGCATGAAGAATTTGTGGGAAAGTTATTATGTGTTTATCCCTGACATACCTATTCACTAATTTGGTATATTCCATAACAAAGAATAGAAAATTCCATTTATATTAATCAGGGTTTTGTAACAAAATTAAGGTGTTAATCAAATAAATGTTAGTGTGAAATCAAGAACAAATTCCAGGGAATTTATTTTCAAGCAAGACTCAAAACTCAGTATTACGGGTTAGAATTAAGGTCAAAACTCAGTATGGAAGGTTTGAATTGAGGTCAGAGTTCAATAGATAGGTTAAAATTAAGGTCAAAACTCAGTTTGACACGTTAAAATTAAGGTCAAAGTTTAGTGTGACAGGTACGAATTGAAGTCAAAGTTCGGTACAACAGGTTAGAATTGAACAGAGGTCAAAGTTCTGGTACGACAGGTTTGATTTGAGGTCAAAGCTCTGTATGGAAGGTTGGAATTGAGTTCAATAGACAGATTAAAATTGAGGTCAAAAGCCCTATATTGAAGGTTAGAATTGAGGTCAAAGTTCAGTACGACAGGTCAGAATTGAGGTTGAAAGACAGTCATGACAGGTCAATTATGAGTTAAAATCTAAGTACTTCAGGTTAAGTTTTAGTTAAAACTCAGTACACATGTTAGAATGAAGTTGAAATCAGCTGATATACTTGTATGTAAGGCAGGTTAGGTGATATTGAATGTGAGATGTATGGATGTTCATAGCCAGCTGTGTTTATACTGTAGTACAGGGAAATTAGGCAGCAGCAGTGTTAGCTGGCCAGATGTATATATACCCCTCCATGGCAGTGTGTGAGGCATGTGTTGCTCGCCTGATACTCCCCAACAGATGTTAAAACATACAGCACCACAGACTGTAGAAATCTGCAAGTCTGTTGTATACATGTAATTACCCTGGCGGATTCCATCAAATGTTTTCATTTCTGTTGCCTAAGAATTTAGAAACTGAAAGTGTAGAATGTTGCTTCAGCTGCTGATAATATTAAGTAGATTTAGATTCAAGGAAACAAACAAATCTTGGCCCATTACATTAAATGTGTTCATTTCTGTTGTTGCCTAGTAATTTAAAAGTGTTGAGCAAGCAGGAAATGGGGGAGTTTAACGCCTTCATTGTACCATAGTGGCCATGCGTGTTGCTTTAGCTGTTTTATATAATAATAAGCTGATGGAAGATCGAGGAAACAAAAATAAGTTTAAGTTGGGTTTGAGATTTCTTTCATTTGTTGAGCTGAGTATTGGTAAATGTTAGATTAAAATGGTTTGTTTATATATTAACATCACTGTGGCACATTTGATAGAGTGTTATTGAGATAGTGGATATGGACAACGAGAACTCCAAATTTATATAGTGCTGTCTCACTGGACCGTCACATGGTAGACAAATACTGACCTAGACATTAACCTAATATAAGTTTTGTTGCTACGTAGAATCTTTCGATAACCAGCTCAAACAATGAAGGTACAATCAATTTGACTGCCTTAGGTTTGTGGCACTATTAGGATTCGAACCCACATTCTTGTGACTCGGTCATTGCCTTGCTCATCAGGGTCTGTGAAACTCTAAATGTTACTACTCCAATATCATATGCAACATATAATACCATATCATATATTGTAAGTGAAGATGCTCATGGCATGGTTAAAACCTCTTTTCTCATGTTATCCCATATCATATATTGTAAGTGAAGTTGCGGCATGGTTAAAACCTCTTTACTCACATGTAATCCATATCATATATTGTAAGTGAAGATGCTCATGGCATGGTTGAAACCTCTTTACTCACATGTAATCCCATGTTGAGCCAGCCAGTGTACATGGACAATTTTGTACTGTGACATTTTAATTGATCATAAAAAACAATTTATTTTCTCCACTATGAAAACTTTCGAGCACTCGGACATCTTGTAGTTGTCATTGTTTTTTCGAAGTTGATAAGATAAAGAACATGTATCTTAAGTTAATTTTTAAATATTAAATGATTTGTATCCATTCACTATATGTGTGTATATTTAAAAATTCCCCAAACATGGACCTCCTTTTGTGTGCACCAATGTTTAAAATACATGCAAGGTCAAAGTTAAAGCACTTGGGTCAAAGGTAAAAGGTCAATATCATTATAGGGCCTTTACTGGCTCTAGTGTTATCTACATGGTTTGTATAGGTGCTTCAACTGTCAGTTTTTACCTGTCGAATAAACACCCCAGGTGTGAAGTATGTCTACCTATCTTGTGGCTGATAAAGCCTTACTGTCAATATGTTATAGCACACACTTGCTCTTGACACAGGCAAAATCTTAATCCTCAGTAAAGCAATGTTGAAACAGGTCATGTATACTTGTGTGGCATATTAAAGTTTTTGTCATTGATTAATTTCATTTTTTATTGAGAAGAAAAACACTTATGTATCATTTTAATTTTTTGTTGAAAAGTTACATTTGCATACATAAATTTTGGCATTTATTATTTATTAATTATTTTTTTTGAAAAGTAAATTATGAAATTTATTTGGAAGATATATTTAAGCAGTTAGTTATTTGATTGGGCTGGATTAATGTAAGATAAACAATTTATGATAAAATGATACTTAAAATTGGGTTTGAATGGTTTTAAAAAATGTTATTTTAGATTAAAATTACCCTTTATAGTTGATCTATAGTGAAAATAATAACACTGCCTGCATTAATTGAACATGAATATTAAGAAAAGAGCATCAGTTTTGAGGTTGATAATATGCATAAAAAAAAATGCAAAAAATATTTGTTATTTAATTTGTGTCAAAAATGTTTACAATAAGTAAACTTCACTTGTCATAAAGGCTTGAATTGATATGTTAAAATATAACACGTGTTGTCTGTATGATTTTTCAGTTAAAAGCAATTTCTTTGATTTATATTTCTTTCTCATGAGTAACATTTTGAATTGTGTGAAAACATTAATTCATCCTTCATCATTTCTATTCAGTTAAAAGTCTTGAAAAGGATGAAAGCACACAGTTTGCATATTAAAACCATACTTGATGCAAATCACGATCTTCCAAACTCTTGAATGGCACAGTGAACCACATGGTTATTAGAAGCTTGATGATGAAGCTATCATGCATTCTGAAACTGTCGTTGATGCAAATCACGATCATCTAAACTCTTGAATGGCACAGTGTACCACATGGTTATTAGAAGCTTGATGATGAAGCTGTTGACACTTGTGTTTAAAGAAACAGGGAAGCAAATAGGAAAAGATTTGTTGATGGTTATTGGCTAATTGTTGTAGTGCCTATTATATGTAGTTAAGGCATCGTCGCGTCAACCGATACAGTATTGATTTGCTGCGGAGCAGTCAGTGGCTGCAGAAGTTCTCCCCGCTTATTACCTTGGGGTCAATTACAGTCTGTGTATAATAGAATTGTCGCCACAGTGTCAGTCGCTATTGTGTCGAGAATATTTCAATTTTTATCGCTGATTGTTTCTTCCGACTGATGCTGAGACCCACGTTGATCGGAATAGCGGGAGTTTGCTAGAAGATGTATGATTTCGCGTTCGATTTACTGTCAGTGTCGAGGCTCCAGGGCAGCGACAGTGATGATCGGAGCATCTCCGGTGCTAAATTGAGCAGTCGGATAATTTTGGTGTTAGTTAGGGATTCTCCGTCGTATACGATCAGAAGGTTGTTGTCCCCAGAGTCATGCAGGGAATATGTAAAGAATGAAATAAAAAATGATATTCTGTGTCATTATTTTCAGGAATTAAGATGCCAAAATTCTTGCCAGTATATATAGTAGTGTTAGTGAGAACATATCATGCAGCGAATATATACATGTAAATTGTTTTATAAAAGAATGAAATAAGAAAATTTTTGTGTGTCATTATTTTCAGGAATTAAGATCCCAAAACTCTTGCCAGTATATAGCAATGTTATTGAAATACATCTCATGCTGCGAATATATATAAAAAAAATATTAAAGTATGAAGCAAGAAAACTTCAGTGTGTCATTATTTTTATGAATTAATATGTCAAAATTCTTGCCAGTTTGTGCAATGTAATGCCACAAACGTTGATATAGCAATGTTGGTGAATTACATCTGGTGTGACGTTAGTGTATACATTAAAAGAAATTTAATATATTCACAGCTGTAAATTAGCATTTATGTAGTATGGCATTTTAAGCAAAAAATGACTTTTTATGGCTCTCAAAAAAAACCCACTAAAACTTCCAGATGTTAAGTGATTAAGTGTTAAGTTTACTTATATGTGAAGTACGAGTTATCCTCAGTTTGCCAGGTTAAAAAAATACAGTTCAGATCAATGAAGTTTAAATTGTAAACTATTAACATTTTTAACAATATACATGTATGTATATACTGTAATTAAAAAAATTGGCGTACGATATATACACAGATGTGCGGGTATACCCAATTAAATATATACACAGATGTGCAGGTATACCCAATTAAATATATACACAGATGTGCGAGTATACCCAATTAAATATATACACAGATGTGCAGGTATACCCAATTAAATAACAAATTGTTGATTTTATGTCACTACAAAATTATAGTTTATCTTATAATTGAATATACCATTGAATGTTACAACCTACAAAATACTTAATTATTTGATTGGCACAATATACTGTCAAAATACAGAGGGTACATTTGTAAATGAGTTAACCCACTGTGGTATCATGTCAGTGTTTCTGTGGTAATCTGTTCGTATGATTACAGCTCTATAAATCTCAGTCTATTACCTGCCCAATAAATAAAACTACATTTAAATGTTGCAATTCCTCACCACTTGTTCTAATGTGCTCACCCCTTGTTCTTATGTCCTCACCCCTTGTTCTAATGTCCTCACCACTTGTTCTAATGTCCTCACCCCTTGTTCTAATGTCCTCACCACTCACCACTTGTTCTAATACTACAGAAATTTCTAATAACTAGAACACAGTTCTATTGCATTTATAAGTACATCTAGATGAGATTAGAAAAAATGACTAATTATATTAGAACATCCTGGTAAAACTGACTTCTGGTTTATGTGCTTGTTGTCAGAAATGTTCTTATCCAATAGAACCATGTTCTATTCCATTATTATTAAAAAATGTCTGTGGTATAAGAACAAATGGTAAGGGACATTAGAACATTTTGGACTACCAGTATTAGGAATTCTCATGATGAAATACCAATTTTTATCTTACAGTTAAGAATGGCTTGAAACCATTTATGCATTTCATTGCAATTATATTCAATGTTAATTGGTATTTGTCCTCATCGTCATTCTCTTTATTCAGACGTTACTTCCGAACTTTAAAAAGAGCAGATAAATTTGAAAACTAGCATTCTCATTCAACAATTAAGTTTGTTTGCATTTGTCTTGTGAATCTCGTGAATCATATTAGAAGTCACTTTACTCTTCTGCTGAACTTTAAAAAAGAGCAAATCATTTTTTTTTCTAAACCTGTGTACTCATTCAATAAACACTCATTATAGCCTTTCACATTGGACATTACTGGAAATATTCTCTTGTAGAAACTTATTTATTCAATAAACACTCGTTATAACATCTTAATTGGTTGTTACTGATGACCTTTTCTTGTGTATTGCAGGTATGGATGAAGGGTCGTGGACCTCGAACAATCCACCTGGTCCGGGGCCATACGAAAATAGAGTAAGTATGTCATAAGGTCAAAGTCAAGGTCAAAGCTGGATGGTTTACCTCCTGATGAAACATATTGTGGTCATTGGACCATAGACAGTTGAACATCAAAGGTGTTGGCCTGTGAGGTCTCTGCTGAATTGTGATATCAAACATAATTTTACAGCTTTATATCCATACAAACAAAAATAGGTGCATTTTCTATTTCCCTACTGATGTCATATTGTCATGCCAGCCATAGAAATTTAACAAATAATTTTATACTTTAAGTACCATTTAGTATCACTATTTTAAGTACCATTTAGTATCATTACTTTAAGTACCATTTAGTATCACTACTTTAAGTTCCATTTAGCATCACTACTTTAAGTACCATTTAGTATAACTACTTTAAGTACCATTTAGTATCACTACTTTAAGTTCCATTTAGTATCATTACTTTAAGTACCATTTAGTATCACTACTTTAAGTTCCATTTAGTATCACTACTTTAAGTACCATTTAGTATCACTACTTTAAGTACCATTTAGTATCACTACTTTAAGTACCATTTAGTATCACTACTTCAGCAAAACGTCAATTTCAGCATTTAGTAGCACCATTTCAGCAAAATATCAGTTACTGCATTTAGTATCACCATTTGATGAACAGCAAAATATTAGGGACTGCAATTAGAACTAGAAGCACATTTTCAGCAAAATATTAATTGCTGCATTGAGCATCACTATTTTAGAAAAATATCAGTGACTGTATTTTGTTGCACCATTCTAGCAAAATATCTATTGCTGCCTTTAGTTTTACTATTTCAGAAAAGTATCCAATGGTGCATTCATTATGTTTACTTATATGATATATATGATATCTTGCATAAGAAAACCAAATAATATTGTGATTTCTGACCTTTCATGTGTATAATAACCAAATAATTTTGTGAACTTTGATCTTTCAGATGTATAATAACCATGTTCAGGGCCAGAACTTTGATTCTCAAGGAGATGGAATGAATGCATTTATGGCTGCCGAGAATGTCAATGCCTTATTAAGTAAGATTAGTTTACAATGTACAGTCTAACATCAAAACTGGTTAGTGAACTGAAAGCTTTGTTTAAAAAGGATTTACCCCATTGACCCCTATGGTCACATTTAGACTCTTCCAAAACAATGAACTGCACCGTCTACTTTCAAATCCAGGGACAAATGAATTGATTACCTTAATAACTCTTCCTGATCTTTACATAACTAAAAATATTAAGTTTCTTGAATTAAGGAAATAAAAATGCAATCTGAATCATGCGTTCGATAAATATGATATTTATAACAGGAAGGAGCCAAAACTCTGTGTGAGTTACCCCGCCCGAAACCCAAATCTTGCTCGAAGCTGCTGTCATTAATGGACGCAAGAGAAGAATTACTTTTGAATAGACAAGACTTCAGTAAATCATAGAAAGTCGTGCCATCAAATTAATGAAATTTACGTTTACAAACTGATATTGATTGTATTAAAATTGATAATTTGTAAATGTTTACACCTGGAACCAAGATTTGACTGTCAATTTTTACATGTTGGTAATTCTGTTGTAATCTATAAGCATATGTTCATTTCAGACAAAGAACCAGAAATCCCTGGTTACAGACCTGGTCCTATGTCAGCACAGGTAAGTTTGACTTGTAAAGTTCAATATAGACTTGTAAAATTTACAGTAAAGACTGGACCAAGGTAGATATCACCTCTGTATAACCGGAAGAGTTTGCTTTGGGTGCTGGTAGCAGGTACAATCCCCAGCCGTGTCATACCTAAGATAATCTTTAGGTTTCTCGCTATAAAAAAGTATGCAGCATTCTGAGTAGGAGGACTGGTTGGCTCTGTGTCAGGGTAATGTGTCAGAGTAACGTGTCATGGCAATGTGTCTGCAGCATGATATTTCAGTGACACAGCACCAAAAAGTCACCATTAGTGTGCACTGTCACTAGCAGACACCATCTCAATATGACAAAAATATGTGTTGAAAGCTTTATACAGAATAAAAACAACAGACAGCTCATCTTGAAATATATAACAGTAAGGGACCACACAGTTCCCACTATTTGCACTGTAAACATATTTTTGTTGTAAATAACTTGTGATGAACTCCCCTGAATTCTCGATGATGAACTAATGAAAACTTGTGATATTTTTCACACCCCTGTATAAGCCTATGATGATCTTTTATATTTATGAGACAATCCTCAGGGCAATAAACGGGCAATTGTGAAATTTCATATCTTGCATCAACATTAAACATAAACAGATCAGGTATGTATTTACATAGTTTTGAAATAATGTTACAAAATCAAAGATCAGGTTATTTCTGCAGTGTAGATTTTGAAAGATTACCAGGAAGTTAATTTGGGTATTAAATAAGAGTTAACGAGCTTGACTCTGTCATTCGTATTAGTTTCTTATTTGGTGTACTATAAAATGCTTGAATTCATGTCCCAGCCTCATGAAACCTTAAACATTAAAATTAGGGCTGTTCCAGAATTAATCGAATGGGAGGGGTGGGAGGCATTTTTTCAGAGGCTCCACCACCCATCAAATATTAAAACATATTTGATATATGGAATATTAAGCAAATCTGGAATTAACCCACCACCAATAACATATTCATTACAGGTGCCTCCTACACCTCCAATACGGTTAAATTTGGAACAGCCCTTAGGTAGTCAGGATAATGTGAACGAGTGAAAAATCATGTCAATGTTTCTGCTGCGTGATTTTTCAGTGAGACAGCACCATAAAGTCACCATAAGTGTGCACTGTCACAAGCAGACATCTTTTCAATATGATCTATACATGAGTTAAAGGGATGCTAAACCCCAATAAGCAAACTGATTCCTGGCAATATTTGGCCACAACATTTGTCCACGCAATTCTCTGTGTGAAACACAAGCTAGAAAACAGAGAATTGATACGACTTCTCCAATTTGTTTTATGTGAATAGATGCAGTTAAACAGAGATAAACATAGCCTTTTTAGCAGACGACAACTTGGGGCTCAGGTGCCCGTCAGACACCGTATGGTCTCGTTAGGATTGTGGGAATATGTTAGGTCTCAGAATTTGATGGTGTCGTATGGTATGAAGTGATTCACAGCTTAGAATAGCAACAGGGGTCGCTAGCGGGCAAGACGTTCTCGGTAACGGTCGCAGGTGTTGGAATCGTGTAAATTTGTACTAATTGTGATTAAACATACTTGTTGATATGATATTATTAGTTATAACGTGTCCTGTTGTCAATGTTTGTGGTGTTTCCGATGACGGACATCATTGTTCTTTGTCAATACTTCAAAATTCTTCAATCTTTATGCATACAAATTTGAATTATTCGCAGCATTAGGTTCGGGGCTATAGAATATTCAGTCCATTGAGCATGTTAAACTGAAAGGTGAAGTACAAAACAATTTTGTTTAAAATTTGAATGTTAAATTTGAAAAATGTTAAAAGATTCAATAAATATTACTTTTAATCTTATTTAAGAACAAGAGCATACACTGTAGATATCACATTGCTTAGCTAGAAACATGTTATTATGTAGTTTGGCTAAATTTTTTGAAAATATAAGTTTGATTTGATTTGTCTTGTCTGATTTTGTTCAGTTTTAAGAAGTTAAAAACACTCAAAAAATTTAGCTACAATCTTCATTTCTTGAAATTAAGCTATAATTTCCCCCAAACTAAAATCAGGGAGGGGTGGGGGATATATCTTTGATATTGATGTCATTTCTTCCATCCATAGATAAACTCATTTCTGCATAATACTTTTAGTTTCATCGATAAGTATTAAGAGAAATTTGTTATGAAGGTTCCCTGCCAGGAAAGAAAAAACCTTATATATTGATTTGGTGTTCAAAGGTCAAATGTCAATGTCGCTGTTCCAAATTAAGATTGATGTATTTTTAAGGTCAAGGTTACTGACAAGACCACTATAAATAGAAATTTATGCTTGAACATGTTCCACAAAATTCTTTTCATGAATCTTCTTTTAGAAAAGAATTTTTGGGTCAATATAAACTAATCTTGAGTCATTTCTCTGAAAAATTTTCTTAATCCTTAATCTTAACTATTCAAATGGATCAAGTTTTATATCTTGAGGAATTTTTTTGAGGGGGCGGAAAAAGTTGTCAAATGATGACTTGACTTGGCTTTTTTACGCAACTAGGAATTATATTTTCATAGAAATTAAAAGTTATTCAGTAGAGGGGAAATGTGAATATGATTACAATGAGTTGGAGGTGTAGAATATCTGTCGTCTGCTCTTCAAGGCTCATTTCACATGTATGATTAATGCACCGTTAATGACTTTGGGAAGTGACTGTGGTTTTATTGGGGTTAGATAACCACAGTATACAATGTAACATACTGAAAGTAGATCAACTTCAAATTTGTGACAGGCATTTCAGCAAAAAATGAGATTAGTGGAATCATCAGAAGAAAAGACATTAACAAACATTTTCCCTTAAAATTTAAAAAAAAAAAAAAAAAAGATATAAATTGTTTGCTATTGATTTTATGCCTGCCTATCTTGAAGTCTTTTTGGGGAGGGAAATTTTTGAATTTCATTGTAAGATTTAATATTACGAAAGAAAAAAATGGAGAAACTTAAAATTTAATAGGAAAGAACTTGAGGATACACAGATGGTCAGACTTTAAGTCTATAAATACAGTCTCTGTATTTATTGAAATACTTGGCAGCTTTATAATTCTTCTAAATTCATACCATGGTAAATTGAATACAAGTTTCTATTTTTTTGGGCGTGCAAGTTTGTCAGAATGTAAAGATAGACTTTAATTGGCAATTATTAACCTCATCAACACTCTCATGGTACCCATAACATGTAGACCTTGTCAAAGCACATCATCACTGAATATTGGTAAAAGATGCATGTAGGCACTGATTTGTCAGGCTTGTATGATTTTCATGACTGGACGGTTACCACCTTAAGATGCATGTAGGCACTGATTTGTCAGGCTTGTATGATTTTCATGGCTGGACGGTTGCCACCTTAAGATGCATGTAAGCACTGATTTGACACGCTTGTATGATTTTCATGGCTGGAAGGTTACCACCTTGCAACAGTCGTTGACGCAGAACAAATCTAGGTGATGATCATTGCCATCAGTCATCACCTGTCATAGAATCTTAATTTACATACATCAAAAAGATTAAAAATATTTAAATTTATAAAAAATATTGTGGAAATAGTGTGGTTATAGTTGTGTTTTTTACCTGACAAACTTTGTTTAACTCATGGAATATCTGAGATATTTATATAAATGTTCGTGGTTTCGTGTTGAGTTGTAAGTACTT
>JAUMGZ010078675.1:0-18232 GCA_032359645.1 Pododesmus macrochisma | reverse complement strand
TCAACCAAGTCTGGGTGAAATTGGTTCAATAGTTTTGGACTAGAAGTCGAAAATGTGAAAAGTTAACATATTTGACACAGTGTTGAACTTTATTCCAAAAACGCGTAACTCATTTTTGAACCAAGGGTCACGCCTTGAACAAACTTGGTTCCCATGCCCTTAAGTAACTATATACCAACACATTAGGCTCTGGGCCTTCGAGATTATCAGGAGAAGATTTTTGAAATGTTAACACATTTTCCCATTTTGGCCCCATAGTGAAGCCCCCTGGAGGCCAATCCCCTTCATTTGAACAAATCTGAATCCTCTTCCCCTATGGATATTTCCTAAACAAAAGTTCACCTTGGACCTTTGGTCCAGATGGACTAAAAACTGAAATTATCCTTATATGTGTCTTGTCCTGATGGTAACTTAAATACAATTGAATACACAAAGCTTCCTTACAAACACACTTACACAAACTTAAAGTGTTGGTTGCCCCTAGGGATTGCACAGAACCCTATAGATTTTGGCGTGTTTTGCCAAAGGTCTAGGTCACTATTGCTAAGATAGAATTTTACTTCTATGTGGCTACTCCTGTTGGGAATGTGTAATCGAATGATCAAACAAAGTTAGACGGTTGCCCTAGGAGATTCGCAGAACCCTATTGATTTAGGCGCAGTCTGATAAAGGCCACCATTGCTAAAAATGAATGTAGCTTGTATGTGGCTTCTCCAGAGAATGAGTTTAGAACAAATGCTATAAGAAGGTTAAACTTGGTTTACTAGTCGCCCTTGGGGTGCACATAACCTTATTGATTTTGGGCTTGGTCTGCAAATGGTCAAATTCACCACATCTAAAATAGTATTTTGCTTATATGTGACTTGTCCAGATTTTATCTTAAAAATGAATAATTACACACAGTTCTTTCTTAGTACGTCGGTTGTCCTTTGGGTTGCAAGGAACCCTATTGATTTTGGGTGTTGTCTGCAAAAGGTCAAGGTCACAATTGCTAAAATAGAAGTTTGCTTTTGTGTGACTTGTCTAGTTGATAAGTTGAGAAAAAATGATAGTAATACGTTTTAACATGGGGTGTGCAATGCCCTACGAGACGCACAGAACTCTTTGTATTTAAGGTGTGACCTTCCAAGGTCAAGGTCACCTTTGACAAAAACGGAATTTTCATAGTCTGGTAGATAATGTAAGAATAAATGATTGCACAGTGTTTGAACTTGACTTATTACGGACCCTATTGATCTTTGGTATTGCCTTAAAAAGATCAAGGTCACTGTTGCTGAAAAAGAATTTTAAAGGTTGCGTCTTGAAAACAAATGATTACAGAAAGTTTGAACTTGGTTTGTAATATTCTAATTCATCCTCAAACTTTAAGAACCACCAACAACTTGCAATTTCAAAATGTTTACTAGGGAAAAAAGGTTTGTCACAAAAATATTTCACAAACATGACCTTTTTAGCCGTCCTTCTTAAAATAATATAAATCAATGATGTATCAAAAATAAATGCTGCACATTTGGTTTGTTCGCAGAGAAACGTCGTCCCTGGCGGCTGTCTCGTTATAAAAAATTATACCCTTTCCATCTAATTTTTAATAAGGTTTTATGTTTATTGTGTTTCTTCCTCTATTCTTTTATTGACTTAATTTTAGCATATTAAAAACAATCGATTTGACTTGCTTCAGATATAAGTTGTTCGAGTTTTATCGCGATAGGATTTCTTTCTTTTCAGTGTGTCTTATCAACTCTCGACCCTGATAAAAAGTCGAGATCTTTCATTGCTCTCTCTTCTCCTTACATGTTGCGTGCTTAAACTCTTTCGCTGTAATCATTAAAAAAATCTTTTTTTGTTTGTTTGCACGTTTTTATAAGTCACCCGACGGATCACAGGTAAACTTAATTCAATATTTCCTATATTAACAGTTTTTAAAATTGACTTATAAAAGAGACTTTGTTTCAACTACATGTATTAACATATCAGATTGCTGAAAGAAATTGATTTTATTTGATATATAAGATATATACATTTATTATGTAATTTCAACATATCATTAGGAAGAATGTAAGCTGCCCCCTCCTTATGATTACGTGTATAAGAAAAATTGAAGAATAGAAATATTAGGCTACAAACGTACATCTACGTGACTCTTCTCTGTGTTCGACACCATATCGTGATAGGGAGGTTAGCGCGTCTCAAAGACATAAAGAGCTATAATTGCTGAACTTGTGTTCCTGGTAGGGTCACCCAAGTCAGACATGTTGAAAGGTAGAGACCAGACAAAGATCGACACGTCCTTCGGAGGGGACACTAAGCTGGCGGTCCCGTATACATAGATGTCTAACACCTGGCACGACAAAGATCCCCGTGTAAAGTAGGAGGAAACGCCGTGGTATGTGCTTATCCTACTTGCAGAACTATCCCTTTTGCTTTGCTTTCCCGTTCTTATCGCCGCTTCTCCTCCTGTCTTGACGTTTGTTTTTGTTATTCTTTTGTCTTTTGTCACGATATTGGTGAAATACTCTTTAAGTGACGGTAAACAGCCCCAATTAACAATCAATCCACATCTACATGACAACATATCTTACCTCGCCGTCTATACTCTGTATTGACACCAATGACGCAGCTATTGGCATTTTCACTCTACAACATAAAGTAATTGTATTCTAATGTATGCATATCGAACATGTTAAAACAGAGTATAACTGTATACATTACTTTATCTATACAAAATAGTTAATTAACTTTCTCAAGATTTTAAACAGTTGATCATATTTCTTCTTATTTGATAACTAAAGGTGACACATTTATTTTTAATTACGCGTTGTTCTATTCCTTTTCACTGCTATTTGACATTTTATTTGCGTCTATCAGACTAAAGAATAGACGTGTTTTCTTTTGTCAAAAGATATATTCTATTTCAAAACTGGTATGAGAAGGTTTGCGTACCAAATATTGTGTAAGAATTTTCTACTTGTATCGAAATTAAAACTATTTCAATGTAGATAGTAACTTTTATATATACCAGACGTAACATAAGTCATAAAACCCAACCCACACTCCCAAATTATCAACATGCTCAAACACTTTGAAAATATGCGAATTGCCGATTTTGTGTGTTACACTGTATTTCCTGGACTACAAGTGATACTTATTGAAGACTGGACTGTATGGTGAATTATATTAAACGGTAAAAAGTGTTTTAGAAATCAGAGACTTTTCTTCAGAAAACAACACACTATTTTAATCCTCAATACTTGTAACACTGATCAACTCAGGTAAAAGTAAGAAATAATACTTTATTAGTTGATGAACATGTTCAGAACTGTTCATCGTTTATGCCTTATTGATTACTGTTGACAAAGCAAAATAGGTAAACTCATAAGAACAAGAGACATTAACAATCTAAAAACAGCCGCATCAAGTATCTCGGCACCCGATTAAAAAGGAATTAACATGACGCCATATATAACAGTCCTCAAGACAAGTTGTTAATGCAGGCCGGTTTAGAACAATCAAACGTTGTGTTTAACCGGTTAATGAGGTATGTACAGTACCGACATAAATTCAAACTTAATTTAATACAGATCAAGGCGTTGTAATTATTTAAACATTTAATTGCTCATAACAATATTAATGCCAATCAAGCATGTTTGTACTTATGATTGAAAAAATGAGAACATTTTAAATATTTTACCCTCAGTCGAAGAAAACCTCCAACATTCCCATGTGTGCTCGATGTATCATCAGTCCTTTGCCTATTGTGTACGTTTTCAAATTCTGATGTTATTTCTTGCTGTGCTAACGTCTCTTCTGTGCCTACCAAATAACACAGTACAACATTATAGAAGAAAATAATTACAAATATATAAGAAATTACTTTCTATAATGGAAGTTACTGTTCAATTATTTTTTCTTTGTGTTGTTGCCTATAGTGTCTCTATATGCTCTCAATTTTTCGTTAGGTATTCTGTGTCAATAGGCTTTTTCTTAGTAACTGTATCGTGGTATTTAGTCATGTAAAAGTAAAGTACATAAATAGTTTAGCGGTCATCAATTAAGCACTTTGTAATATTTGCATATAGCTCATCTGATCACAAGAGTTACACTTTATATCTACTTACGGGGGTTGTGACCATTTTCTTGACTCGCTTCCATGCTACGGCTCTTTGGGTCTTTACATCTCCATTTCGGTGTACCTACACCGTTCAAAACTGCACCATTTGTCTGGTTTTTACATTGACTGTCAACTGGTTGTTCAAGGCTATCTTTATTTTTTCGTGCATCATTTTGTCGTTTAGAATAGTAAGAGGACATGCCACTCTTTCTATCTGTCGATCTTTTACTGTTCTGTTTGACAACTTGTTCATCTCGGTTTACGTTAACTTTCATGGCATCTTCAAGAGGCCGAACATTTTTACTTTGTGCGTTTACGTTTTGTCCAAGACGAGCATTGCACGGGAACTGACCAACATGTTCTCTCGTCTCTCCCCTTTCTCTGCCTGTTTGTAACTTAATATTACTTATTCCTTCCATAACTTCCCGCAGATTGCTATTATAGTTTTCTGTCCCTTCTTCTTCATTCAAATTTCTTCTCGGGCCGTTTGGCGATTGAACAGATGCACGCTCATTATGATGTATACGCATGTCTTCAGTATCATAGGAAGAACTGTGATCTCTTTGTGACAGAAGACACCGTCTAATGTCCAGTCTATTATGATTCTGTCCATTATCAGTAATTGAGTAAACGGGATATTGAGCATCACAATTCGCACTTCCAGTTGTTTTGTCGACTGGAGAGTTTCTTCGATCAACACCAGCAATGTGTGGGCATTGTGGAGAAATGTGTCTGTGTACGACACCTGGATTTTCCCCAGAATACAAATCGGGATGTATAACCCTACATGAAAAACATCTAACTTCGTCACCACTCCCGGTGAAATAAAACCCACTTTGTGCTAGTGCTAATGTCGAAAAGCGTATTTCTTCAGGGACGTATGGGAAGTTCCAAAATGAATGAATTCTCATCCACTCTATATTCATCGAAGCTTCGCTTGCAGCAAATTCGTCATCATTTCTATTAGGAGTGTCTCTGTAGGGTTGACTGAAGTTGTTATTCCTGTGAGTTGATTTCCGATTCCTAGGGTTGTTTGCATCGCTAAGCCTGCGATAACAATAACTTTGATCATCCTTCAGCATCGGAATGGAAGATTTAGAGTGGTCATTTTGCATCTGAATGAAACAGTTGTTGTCTTCGTCCCTTTGTGTATGCCTGTGAGCATCATCGTTGCACTCTGTTGCCCGTTCGGGTATGCCATATGTGTTCTTCGTGGAATGATCCGAAAAGTCAGTGCTAAGGTTTTTGCTTTTCCCCGGCGGCATCTGACCTGAATTTATGTATTTCTCCCTCGGCGTCTGACGGTGAGATGCATCTTTGTCCTGCAAAGGAATTGAAGGGTTATACGCGTGCCTCGAAATCTTACTGAAAGGAACACATTTTCTCCGAATCTCCTTACTGGAATCGCCGTCCCCAAGCGTCTGCCCTGAACTGTTATAGTTGCATCTAAACCTCTGACTGAAGGGGTAATATTTCGTCCTCATAGTTCGACAGGAAGAATTATATCTGCCTCTTGTTGTCTGTCGGAAAATGTTCTTCGGAAATTGTCTTGAAGAATTAAGTTTTTCCCGCGGCGTCTTACTGGATGAACCATATGTTTTCTTAGTCGTCGTCCTTGATGTGTGATGTTTTTTACATAAAGACTTACTAAAAGGGTTATTTGACATCTGGTTTGAAAGGTGAAAATTGCTGCATGGCCTCTGATGGAATTGATATCCACTCCTTTGAGTCTGCCTGAGGTTGATATAGTTGTATCTTGGTTTTGGTCTAAGAGGATTACAGACAGAAGACCATTGATTTAGGTCATGTTTAAGTCTTGGTGGTCTGTAATTGTAATCCGGCATTCCTCGCGAGTGACTAAATTTGTCACGTTGCACTATACTAGAAAGGTGACAAGTTTCCTCAAGCGGCTGAATTATCATGATGCGCTCATACTTAACTCTTGACATCTGTATGAGAGGATTGTAGTGTGTCTTCTTCGACTGCCTGGACATATTCCAATTTTCCCTTTGTATCTGATTTTGTACCATCCACTTCCTCTTTTTGGCAATTCTTTTCTTGCTCCTCTTAGAAGATGCTTTTCTGATATGTTCGTTTGTGGCCCATCTACAGCATTTCTCTTTTGCTAAGAACAACGTACAAAATTTCAGGTAAGATGTAAAAAATAGCTTTTTCATAGTGATACATTTATCACAATAATTCTAAACTAAGTAAGAAACTCAATAATGTAAAACGAAACATACAATATATGCAATGTACTCCTAACATTCAATGCCCTCGATCCGCATTCATTAAAATGTAACAATTGTAAAGTAAATCATGTTGGTGTCCATCCAAAATACTACTATATTGCTACTGCTACTACTAGTACTACTACTGCTATTACTACTAATAGTACTGTTACTATTACTATTATTTCATTGTTCTGTTCGATGTGTTTACCTTCTGATAGAAAATATATATAACAAGTAATATTATAGAAAAGCAGAGAAAACTGAAATCAATTGAACAACAAATATTGACTTATCAACAGTTACGTAAAACAAAGTAAACGGGCCAACAAAATGTTCCAGTGGTAAGAGCACACTCGTCCAGAAGTGCAAACATTTTTTAGAAACATGAAATATGTGTAAAATGAAGTTAATATTTTGAAGTCTTTCATCTGCTTTAATTGAAATGGATTGTGTTCATACTACGTGCTCCTACTGATTTCAAAGTACCAAGGTGGCAGCGAGGTTATGATAAATAAAGCATATAATATCAAAATACATATTCACACGGATCGTGACAATCGTCTGGAACAGATTTTCGAATACAAGTAAATAAAGACAAAGTCTGGAACTTATATTATACATTAATTGTTAAAGTTTCAAGGATGGCAATTTTCCATATATTTGAATGGCTAAGATTTAAATCAAAATATAAAATTGATAAAGTATTAAAAGTATTAGATGCTTGCATACAGCTATTGGTCAGGTCTGTTGAGATGCTTGTATTTTGTTCCTTCTGTTTGTCTTCCTCTTCGGATATTTTTGAACTGGACTCAACGTGATGTTTGACAATTGTTGATGCACTCCGGTGAATTATATTATGTTTTTCTCCGTTTTCTGTTTCTTTGTGGACTGGGTAAACGCATATATCAACATTTCTAATTTTGAGGTGACTTGTGTCCTTGAATTCTGAACGATTTTTGAAGAATACACCTTCTAACTTAGATTTTATTAAGATTGTCAACAAATTTGAATTATAATGCTCTACGTCCATTTCCAATGTTATTGTACTTTGTTTTCTACGGATTTTTAATTGTTTACTCTTTTGTTTTAGTCCTTCTGAAAGACATTCAGAATCTTTGCTACATACCGCAAACACGCTACATCTTCGAGTTTTTTTCGACTCATGTTTTAGACGAATCTTTGCGTAACTGCACAAACCCACATAAAACATTATTATAATCATCCATACTTCCCTTTCCAACAACACTTTCCTTTCTTCTGCCATTATTTCCTGAAACAAGAAACAAACAGTATATATAATATTACAATGAAACACTAATTCATGGCAGGGCCATCTTATAGTACTGTTGGGGTGTGGTTTTGTGTTCTTCGTTAACATTGGGATTGTTACACATTCCCTTCCCGTTGGCCTCTTAGCTTTGATATATCGAGATCTTGACTATTTTAAAATCATAGATTCTTCTTCTTTTGAGCGTCCATTGATAACGGCTGCTTCGAAGCTAGACCTGAATTTTGGGACGAGGGTCTTTCACACAGAGTATTGGCTCTTTCCTTTTATATATTTTATATAAATGTGTGGCATGTTTCAGTTTGTAATTTTGTTTACTGATACATACTGATACACTTACCATTTTTTTTTTTTACAATTTCCTGTTGCTTTTGTGCTTCAATGAACCATTTTACACTTTTCGTCCATAGTCATAGTGACATTTCTTTTATGTTTATATTATAAGTCAAAATAGGTTGTATTGATGACAAAGGCATGTACCAACACAATTCAAATATCAAAATACAAAATACAAAAATGCAATCTGAAACATACCTCCGATAAATATGATATTTACTTTGTGTGAGACAAACCCGAACTCCAGATCTGGCTTTCAAGCAGCCTTCATTAATGGACGCTATAGTGAAAATGAATTTAGAATAGACAAGATCTTGGTAAATCAAAGCTAAATAGCTAAAGAATGGGAAGGGGGAATTCACGATGGTAATAATGGACAAAACTACACTCCAACAACAACATAAGAGTGTCTTGCCAACATTTTGAATGTGCGTGCATTCAAAATACTACACTACGTTTTGTCGGTAAATCATTTATTGTTCACATTACGGCAGCTTTTTTGTTAGACACATTAAATAGTCAACGTCAATCGTAAAGATAAGATAAAAAAAACCTTTAATGCCTGTAGTATAAAAAAGAAGTCTATCTACAGCTTTTTAAGTTGACCATGTTATGTGTTGCCGCACGGACATAATATAGTTTGAGCCAACAAAAATGCCGTAATATGAAAGATGAATGATTTACCGACAGACCGGTGTGTGGAATTCTATGGTCAAAATATAAAGAACGGTTATTTTTTTGGATTGAAAAATCGAGGTTTGCAATCGAGTCTCCCCTCAGGATATTATTAGTTGTGATGGCCATTCGTTATGATGGCTATTTGAATGCCATGCAATGTTTGAAAAGTGCCCTTGTGCATAGAACGAAATAAAACTCTTGCATATACTGTTTGACCCCAGGACATATAAATTATAGCATTTGTGTAGCCCAACTTTGGGTGCCTTAGATTTTAATATCTAATTTGATAAATTCTCAAACCAATTGCAATGTCCCGATGAATAAATTGAAAGTTTCTTACATACTTTAAGACTTCGGGAACATTTAAATTATACCAGTTTATGTTGTTGGGAACGACGTTTGTTAGATCCCCATTTGTCTTGTATTTGGTGTTTTGTTATTTCCGCTTTAATTCTATTCTGCCAATATATCATCGTGTGTTCTTGAACTGTGTGAAACTGTGGTTTTTAAAAGTAATACACTTTGAGTGCAACCGGATATAAGTACTTTATCATCCTACTTATCATTGGCTTTCACAAGAAGTACTTCCGTGGTGGCAAATGGCATCGAATATTTCTGTGCTATGATTTTATTTGTAGGGGGGTATTATATGATCTTGCGTGTTGACAAACAAACAATATACTCATCAAAACGTCACCTTAAAAATGAACTAGTAAAGATTTCACTGGCATTTAAAAAATCAAGTTAAACCAACTAAAGGGGTGAGAGGACTGCGCTCTTCCCCCGAATAATAGTCAAATTGAATAGCGAGCTTATATGTTAAAAAAAAAGTTCATGTCAATAAACATACAGCTTTAATCAAAGTAGGAATGACATCTTAAGTAGAGGTTGGTAATTTATGCCAGCAAACATATAACGTAACTCAAAACAGCATTGAAGCATATAACGACATTGTTTTGTGTCCATTTGATGCATGTTTTTATGTCGAAAGAAAATCGATTAAGTGTTATTTTAAACTATATTAAAATGTATAACATTTTTCCTAGACTAAATAATGTAAGGTCGCCGGGTGTGCTGGAGCATTTAAACAAGTAGTGTAGACTTTATAACCCACGTACAATGACAGTATTGTAATTTGTGTTAAGTTAATATTCATATATAGGTTTGACATAAACACATTTAAAACTCACGTACATTAAATTGCATTTTTAAATTCCAACTCTTGTTAACTCCAATTACCTATTATGAATTCATTGCGAGTTGTAAAAAACAGGATGAGATGAATCAGCAGAACGAGAGACATTGACATGCAAACAATAGCTGCATTAAACAATACAGCACCAGAATGTAAGGAATTAAATGGAGATCACAACGATCCCAAAGACTAGTAATCCATGCGGCTTAGGACGGGCACCCAACACGAAACCAGGCGGTGTGGTTAAACCGGTTAATGAGGCCTCAACCTGCTCACTTCCCGCATGGGACTAGAAGTCTTAAGACTAGACATACATTTAAAATTTTAAAACAATAAGAAAACGTTGGACGCACACAGAAAAATGAACCAAATATACATTTATTAACTAAAAAGTGAAACATCACGAACTTCTTTTAAATAACTCTCAACAACTTAACGCCCACATCAATTATCCATAGAAATCTAAACGAGTAAAACGTATATACATATTTACAAAAGGCAATTGGAAACACAAAAATTGGACATGGCCTAGTAGCATAAAGCCGATAATAGTGCCTAATAAGTGGAACATTCATATATTCCACATACAGTTAGGTACATTAAAAGTGACATTGATGAACAATCAGTGTGCCCGCAGATATAACTCAAAAGAATTAATCTTAACCAACTTCACAACTAAAATGGTCAATTTTCATTGTTCAACTTTACTGATACACTTTAAGTTCATGGCACAACGCAATAAACACCAACACTAACATTTAGACATACAATACTTCACAACAAATAAGTAAATCCATGCAGTACAAAAACGTATGCACATTTTACAATAAAACTACCTTTCAAAAAGAAAAAGATGTGTTCAGTACATGTACAATTAAAATGAATCAAGATTTAAGTTTTAAATTGCTCAAGTCTGCTTTCTTTAATTCTAAAGAATTTCTAACGACAAGACTAATTTCTTGCACAAAGTTCACATGGTTTGAAGTAATAGTCAGTTCAAGTTTTTGGCGTAAAGTTCAGACATTGTTTACTTTTCCTGTGCATTTTTTTTATGAAATCAAACCATATTTGTGGAATTTAATGTAAAATTAGAGAACAAAAATACAGTGTTTACATAGACGTAAGCTGTTGGGTAAATTTTACATGATATAATGTAGAAAAGAATGCGATTGTGTATGCTTGAGATATTAAAATCAATAGTCCAAAGACCAAACAAAAATAGTTTGTTGTTTACAGGGTGGAAATGTGACTTTAACTGTGAACGGGAACAGTACTGGTTAAAACAATGCAATATATAAAATGTGTTGTTTGTTTTAATCAGTACTAGTTTGAAAAGCTATTTTAAAAAATATCTGTTTACAGTGGTGTGTTAAAGAAACACAGTGCTCCGTTTAGGACATCATCTGTTCAGTACTCACAATTCTAATTTCCTTGTTGTGAGAGGTATCCCTCTTTTCACTGACACCACCTTTTTCAAAATGGCATATATTACCATTCATATTTTTTATATAGATCACACAATATCACAAAGCAAATAGTGTCCAAAAACAGAATAAAATGGAATAAAAATTACAAAACAAAAATCATTTCATGTTTAAGGGTTTTCTAGATGCACACCTATGTCAAACTGCACATGTACAGCAGAAATCCAATTATAATATATAAAAGCATATACATGCACCATTTGGTTTTACAACTCAACATCAGGTGTATACAAAATAAAGAATACTTTTTTTGGAAACAAAAATGAACCTAAGAGAAATATACTCAATGTTAATAGCATTTCTGCCTCTTTAGCTGCAGGCTTAAAACATAGAGAAATCGACGTTTACAAAGCTCACATCTATATGCCTCTATAACGTCGAGAAAATGTAAGTATGGTTGACTATTAATATTAAGACAAATACTAAGTCCTCAAAATTGTCATTCAAGCGGAAAATGTACAACAGATCAAGCATACGAAAAATAGCATGTGCTAAGCATCCTTAGATACATCAGCCATGCAAGTTTGGTTGAATTAGGAGTAACTTAAAACTGACCTGAACGATTATTCTTAACCTCAAAAACTAAGTCCTTAACATGGTCATTCGAGCAGAAAATGAAGTCAAATCTAGCCTCCGAATATTAGCATGTGCTATGCATCATAAAATACACCAGTCATGTAAATTCTGTTGATACAAGTAGCTTTAGAACTGACCTCAGCCCTTTTTTAACCATTATTCTTAACCAAAAAAAGGTCTTTCAAAATGTCATTCGAGCAGAAAATGTGGGTCAAATCCACCATGTATGTTTGGCTCATGCGAGACTTATAGTTACCTTAGAACTGACCTCAACTATTATTCTTAACCACAGTATTAGAACAAACTAAGTCCTTAAAAGGGTCATTCGAGCAAAAAATGAAGGTCAAATCCAGCCTCCGAAAAAATGCATGTGCTATGCATCATAAGTCACATCAGTCCTGTAAAGTTGTTTGATGCAGGGTTGAAGTATCTTCAGAAATGACCGGAGCAATTTTTCTTAACAATCATTCTTAACCAAAAAAGTCTTTAAAATGGTCATTCGAGCAGAAAATGTAGGTCAAATCCAGCCTCTGAAACGTAGCATGCGTTATGCGTCCTACGATACATCAGCTATCAAAGTTTAGTTGATATAGGACTTGTTAATTCCTCAAAACTGATCTTAACTATTTTTCTTAACCACAGTATTAGAACAAAATAAGTCCTTAAAATGGTCATTCGTGCGGAAAAAGTAGGTTATTTCCAGCCTCCGAAAAATAGCATGTGCCTCCTTCGATACATCAGCAATGTAAGTTTAGTTGACGTAGGACTTATATAGTTACCTCTAAATTTACCGCAGCCATTCTTCCTTACTATTCTTCTTAACCAAAAACCAAGTCCTTAAAATTGTCATTCGAGAAGAAAATGTAGGTCAAATCCAGCTTCCGAAACATAGCATTTTCTATGCTCCTACAATACAACAGCCATGTAAGTTGAGTTGATATAGGACTTATAGTTACCTCATAACTGACCTCAACCATTCTTCTTAACCACAGTATTAGAATAAATTTAGTCTTTTCAATGGTCATTCGAGCGGAAAAAAGTAGGTCAATTCAACCTCCAAAACAGAGTATGTGTTATGCATCATAAGATACACAAGTCCTGTAAATGTGTTTGATGCAGGACTTGTACTATCTTCTTAACCAAAAACTAAGTGCTAAAAATGGTCAATTAAGCGGAAAATGTAGGTTAAATCCAGCCTCTTATATATAGCATATGTTCTATGCATCATTCGTTAAATCAACCATGTAATTTTGGCTGATGTAAGACTTATAGTTACCTCAGAACTGTCCTTTACGATTCTTCTTAACCACATTATTAGAATAAATTAAGTCCTTAAAATTGTCATTCGAGCTGAAAAAATAGGTCAACTCCAGCATCCGAAACAAAGCTATGCAATGTATCACAATATACAGCAGTCCTGTAAGTATTTTTGATGCAGGATTTGTAGTTACTTCAGAAATGACCTCAGCCTTTATTCTTAACAATTGTTCTTAACCAAAAACTAAGTCCTTAAATGGTCATTCGAGTGGAAATTGGAGGTTAAATCCAGTCTCTGACACATAGCATGAGCTATGCGTCCTACGATACATCAGCCATCTAGGTTTGGTTGATATGGACTTATGATTACCTCAAAACGGACCTCAACCAGTCTTCTTCTCCACAGTATTAGAGCAAATTTAGTCCTTCAAATGGTCATTTGAGTTGAAAAAGTAGATCAATTCCAGCCTCCGAAACACAACATGTGCTTTGCATCATAATATACATCAGTCCTCTATGTTAATTTTTTTATTTTATGCAGGACTTGTAGTAATTTCAGAAATGACCTCAGCCATTCTTCTTAACAATTCTTCTTAACTAAAAACTAAGTTCTAAACATAGTCATTCGAGCGAAAATGTAGGCCAAATCAAGCCTCCGAAACATAGCATGTGCTATAGCTATGCATCTTTAAATTCCTCAGACAAGTAAGTTTAGTTGACATGTAAGGAATTATAGTTACCTCAGATTTGACCCCAAACATTCTTCTTAATCATTTTCCTTAACCAAACACTAATTCATAAACATGGGTATTCGAGCGGAAAATGTAGGTCAAATCACGCCTTCAAAACAAAGCATGTGCTATGCATCATTAGATGCATCGACCATGTCAGTTTGGCTGATGTAGGAGTTATGGTTACCTCAGAACTGACCTCAAAAATTCCTCTAAACCATTGTTCTTAACCAAAAACTAAGCCATAAACATAAGCCTCCGAAGCATAACATATGTTATACATCCTAAGATACATCAGCCATGTCAGTTTAGTTTATATAGGACATATAGTTACCTCAGAACTGACCTCAGGCATTCTTCTAAACTACAGTATTAGAACAATTTAATTCCTAAAAATGGTCATTCGAGCTTGAAATGTAGGTCAAGTCCAAACTTCGAAATATAACATGTGCTATGAATCCTTAAATACATTAGTCATGTATGCACCTGCAGTTTAAAAATAGCTCATTAAAAAAGTCTCTAAAATGCTCAATATATGTTATGGTGATTTCAAAACTCAGTTTTGTAACAAAGGACACACACTGATCATAGAATTTCCGCATGTGTGTCCTCATTTTTGAGATGGAGTAATCGACGGTTGACGGTCATTTGTCACTAATCTGTCACTGAAAACCCTTCAGATGGATGACATATGATTACATATGAGTCAAAGGTACTTACGATCAAGCTTAAAGAAAACGCCAACTTTGTAATCCAACTCCACTTTCACTGCGTAATAAAAGCAATATTGTTCTAGGTTTTGATTAAAATTCTATTGAAATCTAATTGCAATTATTCTGCGACGCAGTTGAATGCGGAAGGGGATGTGCACCGGATGTAGTGACGTAATTCATACGAAAATAATTAGAAAAGAAAATAATTTAGATAAGTTTGGTGTGGATCGGTGCACCTGTGTTTGTTTTCTTATATCCAACTTTAACTTATAGTGTATGAGTCGTTATTTGGTTCATCAAAGGTGGACAAATAATAACTTACCAGTAGCTCCGTATGTGGAGGTAAATGTCAACTTTCGGTTTAATTAACATCCTTGATAAAATATATTTATGTTATTTTTACTTATAATAGATGTGGGTTGTTTTCAAAAATTAAAGATCGTATTTCAGTGTGAGTATACCGTCTTTTTTTATTTATTTTTGGTAGGGATAAGTGAAGCATGGAACTCTAAATATAAGGTTAGATATCGATGTTCGAAGACTATTACAAGTCCATACTTTCGTTTTATATACTCTCCTCTATATGTTTAACTGTCTTAATTAACTTATATTTCGTTTCACCAATAACATGCGCAATCAATATGTACTTCTTGTGTGTACTGTATTTGTTTGTTATTAAAGAACAGGTACATAATAATACATAATCGTACGCGCAAGAGTTGGTATATGATAAACATACCAGACGTATTTTTCTGTGTATAGCACAAGGACAATATTAACTGAAACGTTGATCAAAAGTATACATTCTTTATCAAATACCAGCAGCTTGATATTTTGTTTCAATACTCTTACATAGAAATATAATAGAATCGTGTCCTCCGTGCTATTGCATTGACTTTGTATTTAAAGACAGAACAAATGCCCGTCTTACATTAATAACATTAAGATAGCTACACTACTGTAAATAACTGCATTGTATTTGACTGCACTTTAAATAATCTTGAGGACCTCTTGAAATATATGATATGAAGCAGACATTTAACTTTACTATGACGTAAGTGTAGCCATTGCACTTTTGCATTCATTACAACCAACGCGTGACTATAGCACGCAAGTAGTATGTGTAAATACGAATGAATCTGATAGGCTAATGTTATACAACCAAGAATGCCAGAAAATATATAGCGGACCCCGGATGTGTTCCAATGAATTGTTATATAACTCTTAAATGCAAGAGTAACCGATTATTATATCAAATGAAAAATACGCGTGGCCACAAAAGGTTGAAAGAGAATTTTGTTAAAAACAACTTCCAATATTATTGTTCTCCCTCTCATTAAATTTATTTGAGAAACATTTGACTTTTAAAAAGCTTATGCATGACACATCAAGAAACAATTCCCTAATCATCCATGATATTGGGGAGCACCATATCCTTTGTGACAAAATGTCACTCTTTAAATTATAACATTGCCAGCTAATGTTGATTTTGCATGTATGAAAGATTTCTTTTGCTTCATGTGATGCTAATTAATTCCCGACATATAACTAGTTTTTTTTCACAAATATGTTTCAACTGACACCACAGTGATTATGATGCCGGTGGAATTTTAATAAAAGCAATAAAGAGACAACAACTCTATTAATCGTAAATAATTATTAATGACACACATTATGTAGAATTATTAAATAACGTTGATCTGGTATACCGAGACAAACTTATAACATTCTGCAACAAAGAACCCAAAAGCATTGAAATCAAAATGTTGGCCGGTATTCCACAACAGTTACATTGTATGAGACAAACAACAGGATGAGTGGAATCGACAGAACTAGAGACATTGACATACAAACAATAGCTGCATCAAACAATTCAGTACCATAATGTAAGGACATAAATTGACATCACAACAATCCTCAAAACAAGCAATGCATGCTGACCGACTAAGGACAGTCACCCAGCACGAAACCAGTCGGTGTGGTTAAACCGTTAAAAGAGGCTTCAACCTTCTCACTTCCTGCATGAGGCTAGAAAAGCAGCAAATACGAAAACCAAGACGATATTCTAAAGTCGTCTAAAGTCCATGAACATGAGCAAACAAAGTCTTAAGTTTAGTTTTTTTAAATAGGTTCTCTTCATACTGCTGTAAATCATCTCAACAACCAACCCCCCACATCAAATATCCATAAAAATCTAAACGAGAAAAAATGTATATACATATTACCAAAAGGCAATTTAAAACACGAAAATTGCCAAGTAGCAATAAAGCCGAAAACAGTGACTAATAAACGATAGATTCATAGATTCCACATATAGTATATGAATAGTGACATTGATGAACAGTCAGTGTGCTCGCAGAGGCTTATTGGAAACATATTAGCCAACTTAAACTACCATGTCAAAAGGAGGTGGGTGGGTGTTAGAACGCACAGTTATGTTTCGGGAAAAGAACTAAATTGGCTTAAGGCATTGCTATAACAGCAGTGTGAGCTCAGAAATAATAAACAATGCGAATTCCAACGAACAACCAGAAGGACAAATATCAGGACCCAGCCTTCTCGATATATAGAGCCTTCAACTGGGGCCCTTCATTGAGTCCCTGTAGTATTGTTAGAATGTGTGCAATGATAAAGTTTATGCCAGTAAGAGGCGATAAATGGACCCAATACAAGGCATGTAGTGCGTCTCACTATGATAGTATCATAGTAACGTTTAAGGAATTAGTCAAGGTTATTGTTAATCCTCCTGCATTTGTAAACAAGAACTTCATAAAAGTTAGGGCTGTGAAATGCCTCTAGTTACATACTGGTGAAGATTAATTTGACAATATCTCAAAAGAGTCTCCGAATATCTTCTATAATTGATCCAATTGATTCTATCTTCAATTGTATTGTATCTATCTTTAATTCAATTGTACTTATCTTTAAATTGGACTAATAAAACATTTTTTTCAAATGAATTATACATATATTAAAATAGAAATACATTGACTACAGCAAGAACTAAACCTATCTTCAATTCAATTATGGATATGTTGCATTAAGATAGGTACAATTCCATTAAAGATAGATACAATTCAATTTTAGATAGAATCACTTGAATTAAAGATAAGTACAAATATTTGAATATATGTTAATTTGGCGTTCCATAGTTTTATGGTTAGCAACTTTTATAAAAATAGACATTTGTCTTCAGGAGACCATTATACGGGCGTAAAATCGAGGAACCATTTGATACACGAAACCTGCGTCAAAAAAACAAAGATGTAGTTTTATTCCATGGTTATATTATGACTTACTGACAATTATTCAAGAGTTAAGGAGGCCGACTCTAGTTCGAGTGCGCATGTTCAATGCTCAGCACTGATTATCAGATGTCGTGCAAAAAAAAGTCACAATTGAACTAAAATTGGATAGAACAATTAAAAAAATTAATAAGATATAATATAGACACGTGGCCTGAAACAATTTTGAAAAAACTGCTACTAGCAAAATATCAATATTGAATATGAGATCAGTCATAAGGCATTTTGTGTCAAATACTGTGTTTTTAGACCAAAATTTTACCTTTGAGACGGTCCCTTGTCACTATTTGTCTGGTGACCCCCTCTTTTTTTCTGCTTATAATAAAG
>JAUMGZ010078564.1:0-18234 GCA_032359645.1 Pododesmus macrochisma | reverse complement strand
TTTATTTTTGTACGACATCTGATAATCAGTGCTGCGCATTGAACATGCGCACTCGAACTAGAGTCGGCCTCCTTAAGGTGCAATATAACACATGTGTATCACAATGTTCTGTGCATGTGTATTCACTACATTTCTATAGACACCAGAAAAACGACTTAAATATATTTTCTAAATATTTCATATGTAAAATATTCAAAGATGAGTCGTTCACATGATTAACGATATTATTATAATTATTTTTACAGGTAGAACAGTGTATTACAAGTCTCCAGGAATATATCTATGTATTTTAGCAGTTTTTTCAGCACGTGGTAAGTGTTTTGTTGTCTCGCATCATTTTGTTAATTAAATATAGCATAATTAGGTAACTTGCGTACATGTAAATGAGGAAGTGTTTTCAAGGTGCAGAAAGATGCTGTTGCAAACAGGAGTGTGTCGACAGACAAGTACTTCATCAACGGGTGTATATTTCATACTTTACAACAGCCAGATACATAGATCTTACATAATATGACTTGCATGTATTTAACAGAAGAAATGTCTGAAGTCTGGTTTATCATTGTAAAGTAAAGCTTAATGAATTACCCTTGTACCTGATTCAGGTCAAGTTAACTAATATTGAGTTGGGTAGTTGTGTTTTGGGTAACAAATTAGTCAAACATTATATAATAGCAAGAGTACACATTCTAAAGTTATAATCAAATGTGATGATAGTCAAAGAGGATCATGTACACAAAAAAAGGACTGTCTTACTATATACATCAGAGTAACTTGGTCAAGTGAAGTTTATATTAGTCATCATTTTATATCTTGGGAAGGTATGACAACTATACCAAAGTAGTAACTTTACTTCTTCATGTGAGGGATGAAATAAACCATGGTATTTAAATCTCATGGATAGCTAAAAGCACAATCTTGGCACCGATTTCTGGAATTCTGAATTTTAAAAAACTATTCCTACATCATCTGCTTCATAAATACACCACCCATTGATGATATTCTGGCTCTCTTTAAATTGGTTTTACTGTTCATGAAGTGATTTTATACAACATATCTCCTTGTTTATTTTGTAATGGACATCCTAAGGAGAAGATAATGTAAATATTCTCTGTATGTTGTACACGCAATGAAGAGAGAGGAACACTGTTTGTGTGTGGTGTTATACACACCTTTACTGTATACAACTTCTGACTAATGTCTGCAGTGCCAAGTTACATCTTCATTTCTAAATTTTAATTCACAGCATAATTAAATCAGATGCCTACACAGAGATGATGTCTAATTATTTGAGGTGCTTCCAAAACATTCAGCCAAAACTAATTTCTTCAGTTTAGCCAAGACAATTCATCCAATCGTGTACATGTATATATGTGTGGAGATATATTTAACCACACCACTTAGTTTTGTAATTGCTTATGGATTTGAATCGATGTGGTCAAATATGTTATACCTTGTCATAGACTTGTGTGATTAGAATCTTTACAAATATTTACATGTAAAGTTTTATGTTGAATGAATTATTCCTACATATTACTGACATTAAACTTTGAATTCTGGTTAATTAGAATTGCATAATCATGATAATTTTATATTCTGTCCGACACTATATTTGTGTAAAAGTATAAACATATTATACTCAACTCATCTTTTGGTCAATGCTTAAGTTCATGCCTAAAAACTTTAAGAAGATCGAAAAAAAGGAATTTGAACTTTTTTTTTCATTCAGACTTTCTTTAAAAGGGAAAGCAAATTGAGTCCAATCAAATAAAGGAGAATTGACAATGTAAAAGAAAGTTGAAATCTACGATTTGGGTGTTGTATTAAAGTCTTGGTTAAGTTTCTTTAAATAGGCTTATTTGAAAAACTAATTTCTCAAATTACAGCAAATGCAGACA
Source organism: Pododesmus macrochisma (assembly GCA_032359645.1). Lineage (NCBI taxonomy): Eukaryota > Metazoa > Mollusca > Bivalvia > Pectinida > Anomiidae > Pododesmus > Pododesmus macrochisma. Next base: position 16,339 of record JAUMGZ010078564.1, on the reverse strand, counting down.
CCAAGTTCTCTGTGACTATCTTGTGACTCATATAATTTAAGAATTAGTTATTGACCTTGACCCAGATTATATTCTGACTTTATATTTATATAAATATATATTCCTTTTCATTTACCTCAGGTAGAATGAATACTTCATATATTCACAAAAAGTTAGCAACAGAATGTTTTGCAAGATACATGATGAAGTATATATGGAATGTTTTTCACAGATTATGATTAGATTATTTTCATTCCACAACAATTTATATGGGAACTTAGCACTTGGCACTTGTTGGCAGGGTGCGGATATTCCTCCCAGAGGAAACCTCAGTTTTACATTCAAAATTGCGACCACAGACATTCTATCAGAATAGGAAACAATCTGAAGCAAAAACCCATGAATTTAGTAAACTTGAGGTGAAGAATGCATGGTTATCACCATCGAGTTAACAGTTTTAACCCTCTCTGTGATAAGATAAGACTGGTTAATCTTTAAGGTTATAGACCAGGGATTAGTTGGCCTAGAATATTCCAAGCCTCCAGATGTTGAAGGTTTGGTATAGACTGTAGCCACCCTCTAGGATACATGATGATGTTGATTTAATTATGTAAGAGTACCAGGTGTTATGTGTGTTTGTCAGTCAATTTGTTGTGGTATGTTTGTTAAGATATCTGTTAATTACACCAGTAATCTGTAGATGTATTACAGACCAGCTACAATAGATGTGTGCTGTATCTCACATAACTAACATTTATCTGAGAATCATTTATTTACCATCAGTATAACATGTTCTTCTTATAAACCACTAATTAAAGTAAATCAATTACAGACATGTATATACTTTAACTAGGATACAACAGAAACAATTTGTTGAGTACAGAGGCAACAACATAGTAATTAATTGAGTGTGTGCCTTCAAATTTACTACTACTTCTTTTATTTATTTTTGCTATATGCATCACTAAAATTATTTCTTATCTCTTTAGTCACTTCAAATACTTAAATAAAATGATTTTTTTTCCTTTAAAAAACCCATCCTAATTTATAAATTTTTACATTTCCATTACAAAGACTTAGTGTTTTTACATGCACTCTAATACACTGCACTGTTATATTGCATCTGTTTAATTTATGAATGAGTTTGTAACTGAAACTTACACAAGTTCTTTTTGAGGTAGATCACCATTCCTAATTCTGTCATTTTAACTACAATAAAGTGAAACTGATGTTTTCTGCCTTCTAAATAAGTCTATATATGAGCTTCTCTAAAGCATATCTTGAGCAAATTAAATTAAAAAAAAAAAACTTATTGCATACCTGTGAAGTGTCCCCCAAATATAGTGAGACTACCTATTTTCTGACTAAAACTCCACCATGATAATTTTGATTTTCCCTATTATTACTCACTAAAAGATTAATTCCCCCCCATGAACACCCCCCCCCCCCCCCGAAATGCCCCTATTTGAGGTTATTAATGTTGGTAGGTATGTAATTGTCTGCTAATGTTATATTAAATTTTACATTTTTTGTCACATTTTGCCAGAGTTATCACCCTTTAATTTATTTTAAACGGCAAGGGATTTTTTTTTTAACAGAGAATATGCTTAAGAAAGAAGAGCTTTATAGGATATTGAACAACAACTTTTGAACCTGATTCAGAATAGTGTGTCTGAGTAAAGGTGATGTATGTGACATGGTTCACAATAGATATACTAGTACTAGGTGCCACTGTGATTATATGAAGTTGATGTCTGTGATAAAGGGTACTTCATAGAGGTAGCACTTTATCAAATACATGCATATACATTATATTAGTGTACAGTATTATAAACATACATTACAGTGATTAGACCTGTGTGAAGGCTACACATGATTGAGCTCCACAGTAAATGTATACACATAACAAAAAATCAGATGCACAATAAGTATAAGAAATCAAAAGGTCATTTGACATTGTACTAAGCTTCACAAAGACCACACTCTATCTTCCTTGAGTAGAAATCCATCCATCTGTATAGAGACAATGTTTTATTTGTTCTTCTGATAAAAATGTCAAGGTGTTCCTATCATATTTACTGCACTTTTATCATTGTCTACACAGTTATAGTATATCTGTATAGACACACACCAGTCATATATTGATTGACTGCTCAGTCAGAAGAGCTAGACTTCTGACCAGTCATATGTCTATTTTGACCACCAGGGTCAGTTATAGACCTCTGACCAGATTATATTTTGTTTTAAGTCTGTTTCCCCAACCTTTGTTCAACCTCATTAAAAGTAAATACTTTTCAAGCTGAAATAGAAAAACAATAGTTTTGGCTGTTTTTCAAAGCAAGAAAATATCATTGTAGGTTAATTAAGACTTGAACAAAAAAATTACAAATTTGTTGTACATTTGATGTTAAGATGTTAAAGTGTTGTACATTTGAAGTACAGAATTACATTGTTCTACATTGGTATACATTCAAACATTGTTCTACATTTGAAGCATTGATGTTACATTGTTTTCTACATTTGAAGTTTACTGATGTTACATTGTTTTCTACATTTGTATACATTGAAACATTGTTCTACATTTGCATACATTGTAACAGTGTTCTACATTTGAATACATAGAAACATTGTTCTACATTTAAAATGTTTTGTAGCAATTTGTTCTACATTTGAAGTACAAGTGTTACATTGTTGTGAATTTGAAGTGCAGATGTCATGATTAACATGTAAAAATTGTGGTTTAAAGTTATCTGAAATTTGGAACTAAGCTTTCAAATTGAAAAAGCAGTACATAATTAATGTTACAAACTGATAGAAAGGTGCTTGTGAAGACAATTACCTGCTCCATTGACCATATAAGTATCATTTACTTTCATTTTAAATTAAAAATTAAGTGTATTTTTTCAGAGACTTGTTATAGGAAGTGCAAAGTTTTTGCTAGATGAGTAATGAGGAGTCAAAGTTTAGTGCTAAAAGTTTACATGTGATCAAATTTGAATTTATGTATTGAACTTTTAGTATTTTCATTGTCAGTAGACTCAATACTTCGAATACTTGAATCTTCTCAGCAAAACTTCATTTTTACTGCTTTAATAGCTCTAACTGGTTTGTGGTGATTTAATTATGATGTAATCCAACAGTTTTTCTGGTGGTGAAACAGAGTCTTCATGCCATAAATATATAAATATAATGAAGTTCTCATACCTATATACTTAAGCAACACTTGTAAATCAATCTTGGTATAGACTCTAAACTCAGCCTTAAATGGGCTTTTTCTGTTGTTTATATTTAATCCATATTTCATTTTGAATTTTAACATAGTTTAGAAGTTATCAACGTCAATAGTTTCAAACATTTTCTCTCATTTTAAGATCAATTTTAATCTCTTTAAAATTCTTCCTGTTGGATCTGACCACTTGTCTTTGCTGTCTGTTTATGAAACAGGTATAAATGTGATTACAAGTGTAACACTATCATGTTTGTGTACATCCTACCATCAAACGCAGGTCAAGCGTATAACATAAAAAAAACATGCTATAAACCACATTCAAATTCTCACTGTTGCAAAAGAATTTTCAATTTAGATTCAAAAGGACCTTTGGAGAAAATGAATCGCCATTTGAATGGAAAACTTAAGTGATGACAATATCCAATCTTAGACACAAAGTTATTTAAAATTGTAGTGTGAAAGTGTCATTAAGGATTTGGACATATTTATACAGGTGAGTGACTTTACCTCCATTTTTGTGTATACCTATGTACGATCAGTCAGCTGGTAAAATGTCACTGCGTTCATCTGGTGCTTACATTATAAAGGGAGACTACCCATGCCTATTGTACAAGTCATAATGAGTATGTCATTAACAAGGGTTCATTATATTTAATTAATTATTAAAGTACTTATTTCAAGCAATAAATTTACTTCATTTAATGTATCATTTAGTGCAAAAAATGTCAGATTTACAGTTAACTATGATGTATGTGTAGTACGATTAATTACATGAGCGTGAAACTTAATGTCACCTTTAGTATTGATAGCCTCAGTGGTTTGCTGTCTGTTGCAGTAGAACTACTGGTCTCACTTCGTCCATTTCTCTAACATTTGTGCAACAATGATTTGGTATTGAAATAATGAAATATAATAAAAAAAAATGACAAGTTTTGGAAAAATAGATGTCCAATAAAAACATTTCAATGAAACAAGTTTATACTGCCATGGTATTTCAGTTGGTAGAACGTTTACTTTGTGTGCAGTATGTCGTAGACTCGATACCCGGATGTTTTACGCTTAGATGTTAAATTAACGGATTCTTCTTGCTCCTTGCTAATCACTCAGCATCTTTGATAGAAGAAGTACTGGTTGGCTCAGTGTCAGGATAATATAACCAAATGAAGCATTGTGTCAGTCAGACAGCAGTATATAGTTGCCATTAGTCCTTGCTGTTACAAAAATACACCATCTTGAAATGACCTCAACGTGTACAGAAAGGGATGTTACTTAGCCCCAATGAAACAAAATAGCAGACAAATTTATATAATAAATATTTCATAATGTTACAAAACTCTTACTTCATGAATCTGTAAAGGATGTATATCAAATATATGGTTATTATTAACATTCAGGCTATAACAGACATCCCAAAGAGCATAATAGTGTACTTTAATTTGTATTGCACTTTTAACGAGGGTAAATGGAAGTGGTTATGCAATAGACTTGATCAGCTGACTGTGCTATGCCAGGTATAATAATGAGTTATTACACGGATATTGATATATTTATATAGGTTCACTGGCAGTACAGACAATTCTCTTATGATAGCTGTGAACCATTTATCATGGCCCTGCTATTAGTAAAATGGAAAAATGTTTTGTTTTAAGAATTTCCATATGTTCACCTGCAGAACAAGACAGTTATAATCTGTGATCCTTTGTTTCAGCAGTAGTGTTCAATTGATATACACATGGTACTTTTAAGCAATCATACATAAAGCATTTAGATACATGTATATATTAGTTTTCTTTTGATTAACATACAAAGCTTATTATGTAGACATTCTGATGCTTCTATGAGGTAATTGTTCTTAAAACCTGATTTGAACATATAACTAAACTCCACAGAGTTCATGTAAACTACAATTGTGAAAGAAACTTAAGAGTTTTGAATAAAGTTATAAGGATTGTGTTGAGTGATGATTTAAGCAGTTGTGTGTGTTGACATAGTTTGCCTCCATTTGTAATGTAATATACCCCTCCTCACAGAGCCTGGTTACATATCATGTTAATTCTTACAGGTGATAGACTGGTTACATGCCATGTTAATTCTAACAGGTGATAGACTGGTTACATGCAATGTTAATTCTAACAGGTGATAGACTGGTTACTTGCCATGTTAATTCTAACAGGCAATACACTGGTCACATGCCATAAGAGATGTGGATACTGCTTCCTGCTGGTCAAATTTTATGGTAAATTGAAAGAGATGTTCCAGTGCTACTGTTGCAGTTTAATTTTCTTTGACTAATTTCAAAGCAAAATTGATTGAAATGAACAAACTTTTAACTTTCTTCTTTTGCAAATCTGTTTTGGCATGCAAAATATGTCTGTGGTTAGGTATGTGTTAGGGAAAAAATAATTCATATATTACTTTTCCCCAAAATTGTAATTAGTTTTTCATGTTCATACAACACTTATCTTCTATCATGAATCATTACAGATACATGTATTTTTATATCACATTTCAATAAGTGTATTTTGTCTGTGCTGAATGCTGATATAGGTGTTTGAATATATGTTTTATTTCAGAAGAAAAGGTACTTTGTCAAGGTTTTCCTGTACACTAGTTAGTACTGACTATTTCTGTAGAAAAGGAATTTTAATACCAGAGTCAGAGCTTGCTATAAGGTACAAAGGTATTACTGACTCTGTTTGAGTAGAAATAATATTTAGTCAAGGTCTTGCTGTCAAAAGGTACATATACAGGTAGTACTTCTCTTATTTCAGTGGAATTTAGGGTACTATTAACTGACTCTTAGTATACCAATTATTGATCTCTCAAATATTTGAATTTCTGTATTGATCATATATTAATTAAACAATAAGTGCTAATTAAAAATTGTGACATGGGTCAAATCTTTACTGTTTGTTGACCACCATTTCTGATCATTTGTGTTCATGAACCACTGTTTATGAAGTAATGTTACTACCCTGAACATACTCAATAGGTGTAGTCTTTACATGCTGAAGAAGGAAGACTCTGACCTGATTAGAAGATAGTAACAGTACACAATCACTCACCAATACTGTCATCTTATTGATTCTTATCAGTCAGAATAGATAAGTGTATCAACTTCTCTTTGTAAAAACAAGTTTTTTGTTGGTTGTAAATTGATAAACTAATTAACAGATTCACCAAGAGTTAGTGAACTTGTCTACATCTTGTTAAGATGAGGTGATTAGAGGCAGAGTCTTGACTTATTCACACCTTCAATGATAGTAATCTGTACTATTTATATAAGCCTTTCATCTAGGACTTTCTCCTTGTTATAAAGACAAGAGCAGTGTGAGTTGTCCTTCAGTAGCCACACACAGTGTCAGTCCTGCCCAAGTGAGCACTGTATGATGTAGGATATGTAATTATCATAAAGCAGTAGGAATATATATTAACCTCCCATAAAGTGGAGTTGTGATGAAATGTTGAGTATGAACACCAGCCAAGTCATGCTCTGACCCTTGACACACTGTATCTATACACAAAGACTATATGTTCAATAAGGCTGTCTAGATTCTATCATGGTGGTTCTTTGTTGTTTCTATTCATGTTCTTACAGCAATGATGTCCATCTTGAAAATTTGAGAGGCTATTACTTGTATTGTCTTACTTTTAGCTTTTGTGTATATATACATGTATAATTAAGATGCAGCATTTATAAATGCTATGTCATAAAATAGTTTATGAATGGGAATTGCATTTGTAGTAGACAAAAACCTGCATTTTCAACCAATAAACAAAATATGTTAGTCAAATATTATTTCTCACCCATTTTTAATGTAAAATGTTTTATTCAAACATTAAGTGTTTTTTAGTTGTTGAAAATAATGCACTCCTTAAAACACGTAATTTAAGATACAATGCACCCTCAGATACATTATAGAGTCCACCATCAAGTGTACCTGCACTGTAGCATCAAGATGAAGTGTACTCACATACAGTGTTGGGATTGTCAGAATAAATTGTTTGGACAGGGCCTCAAGTCAAACAGAATCAGATGAAGTAGAGATGAATGCATCTGCCATACGTGTGCATATGGCGTGTTTGAATGAAATATGGCCAGTAGTCACATGGTACCAATCACTTAAGTCGATGAAAACCTCATATGATCCTATTTACCACTTAAAACTGCCAAAATGCAAGGATTTTTTACTTCAGATTTCAACTTTTTTGCTCAGATTTTCGTGAAATGCAATCTGCATGTCAGATAAGAGAAGTTTTGTCATAAAAATAAAAAAAATATACCTAACCTAGTATGACCTAGTTTGACCCACAATGCTAATGTATCGTATAAGTTTAGGTCTTGAAACAATTTCAAGGGTATGTATACTCAAATATTCTTTTATAAGAATGGATTATTATCATCTTTAGATTTACCTGTAATGGTTTTATTTATTTAAATATCATCATAGTTTAATTGTTTCTTAGAATGATATGTATCCTTTATACAAGCTGCTGACAATATTGTGCGGTTGACACACTGAGATAATGGTCACCTTTTGTACAGAAGTCTTGTTTTTGATAAAATCCTACCCACAACTTCTAAAAATAAACATTAGTTTATCAACAAGTGTTGAACCTCAATCCTCCAGATGGCCACATATATAGTGTAGTGTAGCCAGAGTCAGAGTCAATGTGTTATATTGTGAAGCATTGCATAGCATCAAACTGATACATAGGGTAGTGACTATTGGTGTTTTCTTATTGAACACTCAGCAATATTGTTAGTCAGTTAATACTGCAACATGTTACAAGCACCATACTATATATTCAACAATCTCTTACATCAAGCATAAGAACAATGAATTTCTAGAAATACTTGTGAGAAGAAAGTTGAAATCATCATAGATTAGGTAACTAGACTGTTAGAAATATGAGCATGCATACAGTATGCACAAAGTAAATCATGTCTATAAAAGTCAATATAATATTATGCATAATCTAATTCTCCTGCTAGCTTTGTAATGCTGTTGCTGTAGCCTGACTGAGAAGCAGATGTCCAGACCCTCAAGTGCAGACAGGTTGTGTGGGATATGTATTACTGTCTGACCTTGGAGAATACCACAATGGTTATTGTAGATAATTATAACTTAATTACAACATTTCAGCTGTCATTCCTCATAGACAATCCATTTCTGTTGACTTCTATATCAGATCTAGTATATTGGTTTACTCCACCCTTATGGGAGAAGAGATATTGCTCAAATACCATGCTCGTGAAAATTGTCATAGGGTCTGTCTTTCATCAAATTTTGGAAAAAATGGAAATGTATTTTCATAGTAATGTTCTTGTTACATATTCAGTTTAGAATGGCATGGTACCATTCTCCTTGCAGACTGTTGAGAAGTTTTGATGTGTATCACCATAAAGTCATTTGACTGAAGCAAAGCTTTAACATTTCCTTTTGGTTCAACCAATAGTCACCTGATGCATTTTTGTAGAGTTTTCTCATTTTGTGTATTTTATTGGATATTGCTAATTTTAATTGGTCAAAATTTGTCGTTCAGGTCTTCCATACAGACAATGCTATATTGATGTATGTTATCCTAGTTGTTGGCACACAGGTCTACATTATTAAGATATGTAAAACATTCTACTAAATGACTTTAACTGTTAACTATTTCTGTTTTTCATAGACAAAGAAATGCACATTTGATGGTCATGATAATGCACATGAATGTTTCACGGCTGTTTAATAAGCAAAGAAAAAAGTGAAGAATGTAAATGGGCTATGAATTTCCACATACGGTTGTCATTGCCAAGTCCCCCACGTTCAGAAAAGTTGTGCTCATTAAAACAGGTTTCTATATATATATGTTTTAATGTTTTGTCTATGTATTTGATTTTTTCTTTCTTTTATAAACAGAAGATTTCAGTAGAATGTGTATATTTAGTCTGACTGGGTGGTCGCTATATCTTACAGATATGTACACAATTCTCATCTCACTTGCATCACTGCTATGAACGAACAGTGAAGTTTATTGTATCAGTGCTATCTCGGTTGAATTCTCTGCAGTTAAAAAGATTCTCTGTTTTAATGTCTTCATCAAATGATATCTTTTAAATTACATGACATGCTTCGTTATTCTTTGTTAGAATCAAGAATGCATGCACAGTTAATAAGACAATTATGAAACGATATCAAAAGTTGTGTAAAATTTCACTTTTAAATACTAAGGTGGACTTTTGATGTTGTTAATTTCTAAAGTTTAAAATGTTTTAACTGTTTACATGTTTTTGTGAATTCCTTAAAATGTAATGTTAAGTTAATATACACAATTAAAATAAGGTGAAAGTATTCTGTAACATTCAAATTAAGAAATGAAAAAAAATCTCTTGAGGTAAAAAGTTCATTATATTCCAATAACCTTTATTACTCATCATTTTGAAGTACAAATGTAACCAAAGAAATGAATGTACATCTACAATTTAAAAGGAAAGTAAGTGAAGTTGACTTGTGCAAGCAACAGTTTCCAGTTTTCAGGTGTGTTAAACAGAGGAACCAGCTGCTTTATCACTTCATCCATCCAATCTATGTAATATAGGTAAAACGTATGGCCAGTCTATCTCCCAAATATCTGGAAGTACCTGCAACAGTTGCCCACAATCATCCAATACTGATGAAACGACAACTGATAATGGAAAAATAAATGTAAACTCTGAGTTTGTTTAGTTCTGGTTAGCTGACAAAATCAAAGAACCATTCCCCAAACACATTCTGTTTCCATCAATCAGCCAGTGATTTTGCAGTTGGCAAATTTTCGTTTTTGATTTCAGTGTTTTAAGCTTAAGGCATGTATGTCATGTGGCTGGGTGATCAAGGAAGGGAACAATATGATTATTACAGCAGTCACAGAGATATTTTTTATAGAAGATGTAGGATAAGTGTATTATCTCCCTCACTGATATACACATTACCTAAATGCTTATCATATACGCCAGACAAGCACACATCCCTGATTTAATTGAGATTATCTCCTGAGCAGATCTTTATGACATTATTCTGATTTATTGAATGATGTGCTGTGTATTAATATTTGATATTCTGGTGAAGGTCACTAAAAAAACCAAATTTGTGAAGTCTCATTATTAGACTTGTCTAGTTCATGCTAATTTTATATGTTAGTTTCTGTTTCCAACTTTTGTTATGATTGATATGCTTATTGTTCAATTTGCTTACAATAAACAATCCAAATCTTGAACATACCATGTATGTTTGAAATATTTTCTGTTGCTGAATGCAAAATGATATTGCATGTAATACACTTCTCTTTTGTTTTTGTTTGTTTAATACATCTTGTATAAATTACTGGGACAGCATATACATCACAATATCATTGGAAGATTTTGGAAGTGTCGATATTACCCTAATAAAACAAACAATCTGAATGGGAAATGCTTTACTCCAATAATAACAAACAAAGTTGTCATTATCCATATTGTAAAGTGAAATAGAAGCAGAATTATATAGTCTTCATGAAGAATACATTTTATCTAAAACTTGATTAAAGTAGTCGAGGTGCTATATGCAAAAGTTTCTTTAGCTATTATGTAGATGTACTAGTATTGTTTTTTATCAAGCCCAATATATCTAATAAAGCAGTCATGTTGAACCTTTATACATTCAAAATGTACTTAAGATAATTCCAACTAGAAGTGGTATAATGTTACCATGACGTGTGTACATTTTAATGCATTCAAGATGGATTAAAGCATGTTTGATGATTTAATTATATACCATGTGCATGTGAAAAGGCACTTGCAAGATCATTTAACAATTGTACAGTGCTAAGTTAAATGATGGGTAGAATTGTAAAGTTAAATGAACTTGTTAAAACATATCACTTGTCTCATAAAAGTCTCTTTAAGATAAGAATGACCTTGTGCTTCTGCTGAAATTACTACATGTACTTTAAAGTCTAATGAAAAACTAATTACACATTTCATGTGCTGTGTATAAATTAAGATCATGTTGTATCTTACAGCAGGTGTATATTGTTAACTTTAATTAAATCTGGACACTAAACAATGAAATTCAGGCAAATATTCGTAATATTTGACATAGCACAATATTATGTCATTGTGTAGAATTCAAAGCAATTAGTTAAATTAATACTTTCCAAACCAGCGCCAGTAAACTGAAGGATTAGGGCATGCAATCCTTTAAGTTGACATTTATTGTTTCCATTCCTAGAGAGCTCTTGAGACACTCGGCATAATTTCCGCAATAGTAATTTATCGTGCACAGAATGAGCACAATACAGTTAAGATGTTTTATTGTATATGCCTACATGCACATATGCTTTTGTTTTAAGATACATATAATTACACAACGTTGGCGCTGTCAATCTTCTCCTTGATTCTCTCCATGTGTAGAAGATTGCAGCAATTTCATGGTCAATTTCACCCTGATCAAGGGTGTGTTTTGGGCTTGTTTCATATTAAGGGAGATACAATATGTTTCTTAGGAATGGAAACAGCTAGAAGTAGATTCTCAATTTACCATGGTAATAAACAAATTAAATATAAATTGATGCATACCTTTGACAATTTAGATTCATTATAAATATTGTGGAGAGATATTCATTGTTTTCCATAAATCATTTCACTAATTTCAACCGACATTCATGTAGAAGACCTGTTAAAAGATAGACATTTATGTAATTCCTTTAAATCTTAAAGATTTAAATTGTTACATTAGGTGCTCAGGGTAATGCTTAGGCCTGTATTTATCATTCCCTTCCAACTTTATGTAGAAAACATAATGATTAAGAATACCTTAAATTCTGCTTAAATGGAATGGTAGACTCGGTTTTCTTTATCTATGAGATTATATGGTTTGGTGGTTATTATACCTGTTAACAGTGAACTCCAAATGTACTTTTTGAGTACATATAAGGAACAAGATGGTTTGGTTAAATGTTATCTTGTCCGTGAGATCCTGATGGTTTGGTAATGGTTGTTGTGACTGCATTATTGCATTATGTAAATCCAGTTCTATATTCTTTGTGTATGGATACATGACGGTTGGGTGAAATATACTCTTTGTTCTTGGGAACAATTTGGTTTAATGATTATTGCACTTGTAAATCCAATGTGAACTGTATTCTTTAACGACAGGTGGTGAATTTTATTACAGCACTGAACTCGGGTCTGAGAGTACTGGTGCTAAATAACTGAATAAGTACTATATATTAACACTTCAGACTTCGGAAAAATTGAAACCTATATGTTGGTGGGAAAATTGAATCAGGTTGTATTAAATAGATTAAGAATGTAATCCTTTCTTGATATGAAACACTCTTTAAATGTTAAAAGCCACTGCTACTTTATCTAGAATTATCTCTGTAATCTAAAGGAGACTTGTTTAAGATATATAAATGTACAGGGTAATTATGTTATTAGAACTGAGTTTAACATTTGTTATCATATTTCTAAATCAATTTAAACTGACATAAATTTCAATGAGAATTTTTCTCTGTGATGAATCAGTATTTTTATTTGCCTTCAGAGTTGTATAACAAGGAAACATGCCTCAGTAATGCTGGCACGTTACATTCTCAGACCTACAGCATATTCAGCTGTAAAATATCAATGTTATATTTGATTTCTTTTATTTCTAGTGATATGTTGGTGATATGATATCTATTCCACAACTTTTATATGCATTTACAATGAAAATTTAACAGGCCATGGTACATTTATTTTTCATTTACAGCTTTGAAGTTGAGTAATTATATCTATAATCACTATCTCCAATGTAAATCTTCTTAATATGCTGCAGATATATTATAATTTATGTTTGATACAGAGTGTGATGTTTAAAGAAACAAACATATTAGGTGAAAGACATCATTTATACCTTCAATATCTTGATTTATAATATATAACCATGTCATTTTTGTTTTCGGAGTGGAAGTTATTTCTTGTTGATCACAGAGAAAAGCTGATAGGTTGTAATATTTATCTTGGTATTATCATTTTATTTAATCAAATTGTAAACACACATGGTCTGATAGATAAAGTTATGAGAAATGTCCATCTGAGCTCAAATTATTGTGTTTTAAGAACTTTCAGAGATTTAAGACTTTCAGTTATTTGAGATTTTATACTGAACTAACAAATCTGGTCAAACAAAATACTTCAGAATAAAAACAAAGAACTTAGTGAAGTTTCAACTATTCAGAATATATATTATTTACTTTTCTGTTACAAATTAACAATTTGCATTTTAAAAGTTTTTGCTATTGTATTAATGTATAAACTAATTTCAAATTGACCTTCTTCAGCTAACAACGCAACACAACTATTAGATATATACCGTAAGGAGTTTGCACTGTGTAAGCTGAAATAAGCCCTGTAGCAGTTTTAAGAAATATACATAAAAACATCTGTAAATGAAATCTACATGCCTAGAAATAAACAACTTTTAGTTCATGCTAGAACCTCATAAAAAGAAGTAAATTAGAGTTTATAAAAGGAGAGAAAACATGGTGATTACAGTTCCTATACTCTGTAGGGATATACACCAGTGTAAGTTAAAACTTAAACTACTGATATCATAGTCAGTCATCACTAGATAACGTCTTACAAATATCATCAGATTTCTTAATTCTGGACCAACGCCAATTACAAACTTTTCTGTGTGATATTGGTTTCAAAGAAAGAGTAAATGGTATTTTAATTTAAAGATATGTCATCACTATATTGGAATGTTTGATTTAACACTTTATTTAGCAAGGAATGGTTGCGTCTTGCTTTTAGTATTTTAATTGTGGAAGGTAGAAATTAATTAATTTACAAATAATGGTGGCATTGTACTCTTAATTTTTAACTCATTGTTTAGATAACTCGTGTAAAAAGAAACTATGAAACCTCCCTGACGATCTCTTCACATTTAATTCTTATAACGGTCTGTTGTCTTTGTAATTTATGTTGTACTTGAATAATATTGTCTATGTGACCTTATGTTATATTACCAATTCCATTTTCCCACACAACCCCTGTTGGTCCAAACTTGGTATGGTGTGTAAGGCAATTTTTCATGCAAATATTATCTAAAATACCATCATCTGAGTATTCAAGCCTACACAGAATATAGTACTGTTTCACTGGACTATCATGCTACAGTCGCACTGACGTGGTGCTCAACCAGTTCAAATTACACTGATCACCCACCAATCAGTGATCAGAGGTAAAGCATTCACCTTGTGATCTTGTAGGTGCAGGTTCAATTCGACCGTGTCACACCTAAAACGTTGAAATTATATAATCATCTCGTTCCCTGGTTAGTGCTCAGCATTATTGGGTAGGAGGTGGACTGGTTAGCTCAGTGTCAGGATAACGTGACAGAGCGAAGTATCATGCCCAAGTGTGTGTGGCATGATGCCCCAGTAAAACTTCATTGGTCTAGATCTATAAACCCCAGTAAAACTTCATTGGTCTAGATCTATAAACCCCAGTAAAACTTCATTGGTTTAGATCTATAAACCCCAGTAAAACTTAAGATTTCATTGGTCTAGATCTATAAACCCCAGTAAAACTTAAGATTTCATTGGTCTGGATGAATAAACCCCAGTAAAACTTAAGATTTCATTGGTCTAGATCTATAAACCCCAGTAAAACTTAAGATTTCGTTGGTCTAGATCTATAAACCCTTTCGTTGGTCTAGATCTATAAACCCCAGTAAAACTTAAGTTGCCAGTTTTCTTGACTTGTGGATATTTTGTCAGCTCTATAATAGATAAATTTAGTCAACCATCTGTCAGATGTTTGTTGTAATTAAAGTTTCTTATTTCTAATGTTTGCCATTCAAATGTTGGCAAACAAACTTGATTATGCTAGTTTTATTGGAAGTAATCAGTCGAGCATGCATGTAATTATTACTGTCAAAACTTATTAATTTCTTATTTGAATTAGTTTATTTTATTTACCATTTTCTCTGGTTATTGAATGATGTAATTTCATATTTATCTTACACAATTTGATTTGTAGAAAGTCAAAATTAATAAATTTTTCTGAAAACATTTCAACACTGGTTGCGAAACACCCATGAGTTTGTGACATGGTTTATTGTGAAGTCATATACAAATGAGGGAAGGCATCACATTTATTTGACTTTTGGTGGTGACTTTTTAATGAAATTTTCATATGATCTGAAAGAAGATATTTGATACTATTCATGACCAAAAGTTAATTTAAAGTAGAATTTGTTGTGAATATTTGATACTGTGGTTACTGATTATTCACCATTATGACAGGGGACACATTACATTAATGTGATTGTAAGCTGGAACAGCAGGTTTCTATACAGTATTAAATGACCACAGTTATATTCATTGCTTTTCAGTTTTATGCTTTTTATCCAAACACAAAATACTTTTTTGTCAGCAGTGTGTCGTATAACTAGGAGATATTTGTGGTTGAGGAATCTTATTGTTAATTATAAGCGTGTAGCAATAGCCGATGTTTTCAATATAACCTTGTTAAATGAGAAATATTGGTCAGGTATGGAACTGACAGGTGATGACATATATATAGGCATCAAATAATGAAATTCACCTGGGTTTGTTTTTACTCTCCTTTCTTTAATTTTGGTTGAATGATTGACCAGCATTTAAAGATCATGTAATATCAACAGAAACCCAATTTTCAGAAAACAGAAAATTGAATCATTGAGGATGAGATATACCCGTTAAGTTACAGAATAACTTTTTGTTGAGGTAGATCTATGAGTTATGAATATGACACAGTCCTCAATTGTATAAGGGGAGATAAAAATAGTGAATTCTTACATGTAATGTATGTTAAGACTCAGACTCTAACCTAGTTAGCTCTCTTTAAGAATACTTTACATGAGTTTGATGTTTCTGTATGTTAAGACTTGGAGTCTAACCTAGCTAGCTCTCTTTAAGAATATTTTACATGAGTTTGATGTTGCTGTGTGTTAAGACTTAGAGTCTAACCTAGCTAGCTCTCTTGAAGAATATTTTACATGAGTTTGATGTTGCTGTATGTTAAGACTTAGAGTCTAACCTAGCTAGCTCTCTTTAAGAATACTTTATATGAGTTTGATGTTGCTGTGTGTTAAG